>KV417628.1:3660-16982 GCA_001630335.1 Athelia psychrophila
GGAACCCATCAGGCGCTTGGCCGCCGCCATGGTGCGCACCGGGAACTCGCGCGCGCCCCGGTAGTCGTGCTGGAGGCGCTCGTCCTTATAGGTGCCCCCCGAGTAGGGCGGGTCGGGCCAGGTGCTCGCGCGCCGCTCCCGGTGCCGCCGCCCCTCCCCGCGCCGCCGCTCGCGCTTCGGCCGGGTGAGCCGGGTGAGCGTCTCCATCAAGCCCATCCTCTGCTCGCGCATCTCCGTCGGCACGCCCTAGCGCATCACGAGAAAGAGCGGGGGAAAGAAGCCACGAAGCCGAAGACGCAGGCAGAAGCGACGGAAGACCAGAAGCAAACGCTGGCCCGACCGCCGCTGGAAGCGGAAGCGGAAGAGGAAAGGGAACAAGCGTAGCGCGGCCTACAGCTTCTCTTAGAGCAGCACGTCATACAAGGGGCGCTCGGGGCGGTGGCGCTCGCGGTGCGGCCGGGTCTTCGCGCCGCGCCGCATCCGCGGCCGCTCCACGCGCGCGCGCCGCCCCCTCCTCTCCATGCGCGGGTACTCCTTCGGCAAGCGCTCCAACTTCGTGCAGCGCCGGTCCCCGTGCTAGTGCACGCTAGACCTCGCCCTCCCGCACGCGTCGCCCCTCTGCTCGCGCGCCAACTCCATCACGCGCTCCTTCTCCTCCCGCTCGTCCCTGCGCCCCCGCCGCGGCAGGCGTGACGGCGACGATGGCCGCTTACCCCTCTTCCCCTTCCCGCTCCGCTCCACGCCCCACTTCAAGCCCTACTCCCGTCGACACTCGCCCCGCGTCATCTTCCACCGACGCTTCCACTCGCCCCTCCCCTCGAGGTACTCATAGGTCCGCCACTAGGGCAGCTGCCAGGTGTACGAGCGGCTGAACCCGCACTTAGCCGGTTTCCCGCGCAGCTACTTCATGCACTGCCCGGGCCGCTACTCGCCCTCGTTCCAGTAGGTAACCGCGTCGTGACTCCTCGAAATTAATCACTTACAGCCCCTAATTAACCCAACACGAGTGCCAGCATCCGCTGCTGCCGCCACCTGTTGTACTGACAGCCTTCGTTTTGCACTATCTGCGGCCCCTAGCCGCGGCCGCATGAGCTCCTGTATAGACTTTACCTTTAAGGCCGCAAAGCCGTAAGGCCGTGAACAGGCCGTAAAGCCGCAAAGCAACGTCCGACGACCACTAGCCACAATCATAATCATAATGACAGACGAGACAGCTAGCAGCTAGCTAGCAGCAGAGCAGCGGCGATAGGAGAGACGTATAAGATCCGACAGTTGTTTATATCTACAGACATGATTGATGACTGATCCTAAAGTCTTGTGCTCCAGGAGTCCCCTGAGTGTCAGCGAGTTGAGTTCCGCCGCCCTTCTCCCGCCCGCATTTCCCGCCCGTCACCATTCCGACTTTAAGGCCACCAACCACAGCGCGAACACAAGCCCCCCCAGCACAGTTTAACTGTACATATCAGCACTACTATCACACCTTACCCCCCCCTCCCCTTCAAGACACATACACGTGTAGCAGTTAACGTCTAATCACTCGTCTTTTCGTCGTGTGGTCTTGTCCAGTCTTAACTTGACACGGTCGGCGACCGCTAGCGGCTTTACGGCCTGACGGCTTTGCGGTCTTAAAGCCTTAGTCTCTGAAGGACCGCATGAGCCGTAGCTGAAGCGTGATAAGGGCGGCGAACAGTCCGGAAGAGGCGGAACAGAGGCGGAGGGAGTCGTCGTGGCGGCGGTTGCGACGTAGGATGGGCGAGCTGGAGCAGTGTTGGTCGGAGGTTTGTTGTGGTGGTAACCGTCCAGAGGGTGCCACCTACCTGCGAGACTCGCACGGTTTTCACATGGGTTCCCACTTGTTGGGCGTCGTTTAGGGGTAGTTATAATTTGGATGGAGATGATACGAGATACGAGATACGAGATACGAGGTCAGAGACCATGTCGACACCATGACGAACTTATAGTCCGAAGCCGAAACAAAAACGAAGCCGAATAGGACCCCTTTTCGCGTTTCATTAGGCTGAGACAACCGCTTTCACACTGTACGGTCCGCATGGCTCTAAGCTGCTATGCCTTTAGCTGAACTACGGTCTACGGACAGGCATGAATGACGAATACACATGATGCGTACAAAGCGCGTGTGGGGGCGGTATGTGATTTTACGGGTTGAGTTTTTTGAGCGGAGGGCCGTGGTGCCGTGGGTGCTGTAGTGGAGTAGGGGGTAGAGGTGTTGTCGAGCCCGGGTGACGTGGTGGGGGTTGAAGTAATCGTGATTCGTGATTCGTGATTACTTGTCCGCCTGCACGCGTGTATGCATGCATATGGGCACGGGCCAATTGATGCCAAGTTGGTGCTCAGGCTTTTACTCACTATGAAATTGCAAAGGATGTGGGGGCGTCGGCGATAGGAACCGCGGCCCTATAGACTCATAAGCTTGTTTTTAAACACATAATACTTAATTAAATCCGTATGATTTATTCCTTAAATCAGCTGAAATCCTTGTGCTGGGGGGAACCGCTTGCTCGCCCGATTTACAGTCACAGTGACCGTAGAGGAAGGTCGTTGCCGCGCCAGCACTGATCAACGTCTAGCACCCCCTGTCAGTAAGAATACCGTCATCTTCGCAATCACGAGAACAATTGATATTGAAGAAATGCACTTGTACGCGGGACCAGGAACGCGGGGTCACTGTCCCAAGAATATTCACGGCCGAGTTCCAATGATCGATGACGGGCGGTGTCCATGTTCAAATTCAAGCTCGCGCCACACAGATTGAACCACAGACTCGAATGGCGACCAGCGCCGTCGGTCGCGAGCCCGTCGTGCAGCGATCTGGCGGAGGAGGGTTCAAGTTAGTGCGTCAAGCAGGCCGCGATTGCGAGGGGATTTACTGCGGGTTGTTTGGAGGCGGGTGGCGACAAGGGCGAGGTCCTCCTCGCCGCGAGGAGGTAGGACGCGACATGCCAAGGGAAGTGGAGAAGGCTTGGACTAAGGGCCTTGCTAAGGGCCGCCGGGCGGGAGGGTCGAGGTCATCGTAGCTGGTAGCGAGCAACAAGGCTCGACGGCACAGTTAATATATGTACGTTGATACCGAGCACGCCGACGTCGATCACCGGCGTCTATGTCGTTTTGCTTTCCGACGGTCATGTTGTCTTGATGTTGTCCACTGTCGTCGCCTGCGACAATGAACGTCCCCCAATTAATGCCCAATATTCACTAATTAAAATTTCTCAGTGCTGCGCCAATGGACCCCACTCTCATACCTCGCTTACGTCATGCACGCGCACGCAGACAATCCAAAGCACTTTACGACAAACAAAGCTCTTCATATTCACGGCGCAATGTATGTAACAATATCCATGTATGGGTATGTATACCGCACAAAAATGTTGAATCAAATGGATGCATTACGGTCATCGGAAAGGGCACTGCTATGTGAATGCTGTGCAAGGTAAATACACGAGGCTGAGCGATCCGTCAATTCACCTTCAGAACTGATACAGCAATGTCACAGAAGACACAAGGCTTAGCTAGCGGATCATCCAGCAGCAGCTACGACCTTGAGTACATCTGCAAGACCGCCACCAATGACTTGCGGGACATGCGGGATGCTGGTCAGCTCTCATCCGCCGATTACGATCTGATCACAAGCACAAGCAAACCTGGCGAAATCTTACTCCCAGTGGGGACAGCGAACGCAAGCCGCATAAGCGCGGCGGTGGAGCCACTGATTGCGCTGCTAGAAGGGTTTGGTGCGGCCATCGACATGGTGGTGCAGTTCTCTCCGCAGTTTATGGGTGTTAGTATTCTTGGACTAGTATGGGGTAGCATTAAGTTTATGATGAATGTGAGTCTTTTGAACGGCTGCTTCTATTGCTCTTTGCTGAAGGTACCGCGCATAACGTCTAGATCGCGCGGGATGTCTCTGACGCGTTGGGCACTGTCGTTGAAGTACTGGATGAAATTCGAAACAGTCTCCCGGCCCTCGAAGTCTACATCAAACTGTTCGGTTTCTCTGACATCCAGCTGTTGAAGGGCCCTCTAGTCGACATCTACACACAGCTGATGCTATTTGGAGTGCAGGCAGTAAAACTATTTGATCGCTCGATGCTTGGTGGGTGATAGGTCTGTCGCTTTGATTTTCATCCACTGAAGCCTATTTGTAGGGGCCCTGGTGAAGTCAACATCGACTTCCCAAGCGAAACACTTTCAATCCTTGAGCACAAAAATTGCGAAAGCCCGCGATGAGGTTGATAGAATTGCCAATGTTGAACACATGCACCAAACGGATCAAGGTCTGAAAGGTACATGTCAACATGATCAAGAGGCTCGAACTTGCTCTGATTTCTTGCCATAGTCCAAGCATCGGAGAACTCAAAGGCGGAGAAATTTCGAATGGGTAAGCAATATAGCCTTCAATATCAAACCAAGACGCTGACGATACTGTAGAGATTAGGCAGCTAGGCCACATCGGCGCCAGCACCGAAGTTCATCCACCGCCATCACTACTTCCCTTCAACGATGCGTCTGTGGACCTCATTTCGTCTTGTTTCACGGGCCGCCTTGAAGATATCCAATTCATTGCCAATGCTTTCAGCTCTCCCACCGGCAGTGCACCAGCGCGCTGCGCCATTTGGGGGATGCCTGGGCTTGGAAAGAGCCAATTAACTCTCAAGTATGCTCATTCATCTTTTGAATTAGGACGCCACACACATGTATTCGCGATATCGGCAACAACGGTCGAAAAGCTCAGCCGAGGACTGACCAATGTGCTCCAGCCAGTCCAGCATTTGGAGAGATATAATTCGGACCAGGCGGCGCAGTTGATGGCCGCACGAGACTGCTTCGAACACTCCGAGAAATACGGCTTCGTCAAGTGGCTGATCATCTTCGACGATGCAACCTCGGAGACCGTGTCATTCCTTCGTGAGAACCTCCCCCGACAGAATGCTAATGGCAGCATCCTCATAACTACGCGCACACTTGAAATTGCGGAAGCTCTGACCAGCGCTGCTGGTCATCGGCATCCGGTTTACGAGCTCAAGGCTCTCAGTCCGATGCAGTCAGCCGAACTGCTCTTGAAAACGGCAGGGATCCACAGCAGCGCTGCAGCGGATATTGACAGCGCTCAGAAGCTGGTCGAACGCATTGGACGTCTTCCACTTGCAGTGGATCAAGCGGGGGCATTCATGAAGGAAAATGGGTTTCAAAGCGCGAATCAGCTCAACGACTTGTATGATCAACAGGGATCAGAAGAAGTGAGTGAACAGTCTGTTCCATCTTCGATATTGGCTCATTGTGACGACTCAAGATCATCAGCTGGACGAACAGCTTAACAAATTACCAAGAGACATCAGTGCTAGCTGCGTTTACAGCGCCGCTTCAACGGCTCGGCACGAGTAATCCCGATGTGCTCAGCTTGCTGAGAGTATTGGCATACTTTGATCCCGGGCACATACCACTCGATATTGTAGTGCTCGGCGCTGAAAAGGCTCGATCCCACCTTGCCTCGCATACGGAATCAGCATCGCCAGTCTCTCTAGCCCGCAAAGACAAGCAGTCTACTTTCCGCAGGTTCATTGGCAGGCTACCAGTGCCAGGGAAACGAGGAAAGTCGCGATCACTCGCCGTGGTAGAGAGCGGTAATGTTGACACTGCATCCGCTGGAGTACCGCTGGAGTTGAGACCTCTGCTCGAGTCCATATGCTCTGACAAATGGCGACGCGGGGCTTGCGGTCACCTGAAGGCCCTCTCTTTAGCTCAACCTCTATACGGCGAGAAACCATCGCTTCGCATTCACGACTTAATCCGACAAGTCGTGCAACAAACCACGCCGGTTCATGAATCCGGAGAGGATCCGTATTATGCTCTCGCGGTTATCCTCCTTTTCCAGGCATTTGAAACGATAGACGATGTTGGATTGCCGCAGTCTTGGACAGAGTGCGAGCGATTTGTGCCGCACTTGATGGCTTTGGTGAAGCACGTCGGCGCGCTGCCCAACAATTTACTGGGCCTGCTGAGTATGCGCGTTGCGGGGTATTTCTATCAACGAGGTCGCTACGAAGAGGCCGCGTCACTGTATCAGCACGCGCTGGAAGACCAAGTGCAGCAACTTGGCGCAGACCACCTGGACGCGCTGGCTACAGCGCACAACCTCGCTGACGTGTATGAGCACCAAGGAAAGTACAATGAAGCCGAGGCATTGTATCAGCGAGCACTTGCGGGCAGGGAGCAGCAGCTTGGCGCTGAACATTGGGCTACATTGTCCACGGCAAACAGCCTCGCGATTTTGTACGAGGATCAGGGGAAACCGGAAGAAGCCAAGGCATTATATCAGCGGGCATTGGCAGGCCGGGAGCGGCAGCTTGGTGCAGGCCACCCTCGCACATTGAGTACGGTAAACAATCTCGCTTTGCTGTACACGAACCAGGGACAGTACATTGAAGCCGAGCCACTGTATCGGCGAGCACTGGCAGGTCAGACGCAGAAGCTTGGTGCAGACCACCCCGACACATTGGCCACGGTAAACAATCTCGCTTTACTGTACATCAACCAGGGACAGTACGTTGAAGTCGAGCCACTGTATTGGCGAGCACTGGCAGTTCAGACGCAGAAGCTTGGTGCAGACCACCCTGACACATTGACCACGGTAGACAACCTCGCCGGGCTGTACGCGGTGCAGAAAAATTACATCGAAGCCGAGGCCTGGTATCAGCCAGCACTGGCAGGCAGGGAGAAGAAGCTTGGTGCAGACCACCCCAGCACATTGACCACGGTAGCCAACCTCGCCTGGCTGTACGCGGCACAGGAAAAGTACATCGAAGCCGAGGCCTGGTATCAGCGAGCACTGGCAGGCAGGGAGCAGCGGCTTGGTGCAGACCACCCCAGCACATTGACCACGGTAGCCAACTTCGCCTCGCTGTACTTCCGGCAGGGAAAGTATGTCGAGGCCGAGTCGCTCTTCAAGCGAGTCCTGGCAAGTAGAGAAGTAAGCTTCGGTATTCACCATCCGGACACAGTCAATGCGATGAAATGGCTCGCAAATGTATATGACAAGCAGGGGAGAGACGGGGAAGCAAACACCTTGCGCGTGTGTGTCGAGGAGGCGGAGAAGGTTCGGTTATCCGAATAGTAGCAGCATCGCAGTCCCGATGATAATTATATATCGCTTTCCTCGAACAAGATGGATATCTCAAGATAGCAGCCCCGTGTTCAAGTAGAGACCATCAGAACGATTGGCGCGATGGTACGACTCGTACGAGGGCCTGGCGGTGGAGAACCAAGGTCATGCGGAATAAGCATAGGCAGAAGCATCCTACCGTGATTCATCATTCAAATGTATCATCTAATATTCATGTCCAGTCATCTTTCCAAGTTGAAACCAGCTCAAGCGGCCGTCTGATTTTTTGAGTTGTGCATTTTAGTGTATGGCGGGGGTGCGCGCGAAACATGCGCAGTAAACATAAGCAGTATGGACAGGCATCTGGCATCAAGTCGACTCCCGTATCGTCGAATCTGGGTACGCCTGGCATGTCACACTTTCGCCAACAGAGTCGGATTACTTTGCGCTTTTCCCCAGGAGAAGCCGAAGCAAAAACAAAGCCGAAGCCGGATATTCAAGCTGTACCACAGCTGTACCAGAGCATAGAGCATAGAGCATAGAGCATAGTAGATGTAGGTTTAATATTGAT
Organism: Athelia psychrophila; assembly: GCA_001630335.1. Lineage (NCBI taxonomy): Eukaryota > Fungi > Basidiomycota > Agaricomycetes > Atheliales > Atheliaceae > Athelia > Athelia psychrophila. The sequence continues at coordinate 11,349 of KV417628.1, forward strand.
GGGGATTTGCTGCGGGCGCCGGGTTGTTCACCCTTGGGTACACTTTTGGCACGCTCAGTGCGTCTCCATCCATCGTGGGAGACCTGCCAAGGGTGGGGTTGTTTGGGGGCCGGTGGTGGCGAGGTCGAGCGGGTAGGATGCGGCGTTGGCAGCGGCGCTGCTGAGGGAGGCGGAGAAGGCCTGACAAGCGGCGGGAATAGTGCAAAGTCGATGCCGAGTACGCCTTCACCGAATCTGTTGGAAATGTAGCTTTAGGAAGCGGTGTGCAAGCTGCTCTTACTAGTCCTCCAGTACAGAGCAAAGTTCTCACACAACCCGTCGTAAAATAGCCGCTTCCTCGGAAATACGCAGGATCGTATGAGACGCGACGTCGTGCAGCAGCTCCCATTTCTGCTACACGTCTTCTATCAGCCTGGGGAACCAAGCGAGAATGTACCATGGCGAGTCGAGTGTTGCGGGTAGGTATGGGAAGTACGTAGGAAAAAGCTGAAAGACTTCCTAGGGCTCGCGTCGTCCCGAAAGAAACACCTAGGCTGTGTTGAACTTGTAGCGAAACAAGATCGTACGGAACCCCATTACTTCCCGCTCGAGGCTAAGTTGTATACGTTAGACCGTTGAAGAGTGCACGTGTTGTGGCTACACGGCTTATACGTCCCGGCAGATCCCGCCAAGTAAAGCGGGGTAGACGACATACGGACGGCAAAGAATCCACGTGTGGACCTCCAGTGTGGTTTACTTTGGGCTCAGTCTCTCCTTGAAGCTCAAAAGGACGTGCTTTTCGACGAGAAGACCGACCTTCAAGAGTCGAACTGTTTCGTGTGTTTGAGCCGTTAGTCTTGTGACCGACGTCAACGTTTTACCCTACTCCAACCACCGAAAGTTGAGTATCGTAGCTCGGAAAGATTAGGTTCGCGTGGATCTTTAGGTTGAGCCTAGAGCGCCAAAAACGCTCTCTGCGCTAGTCTAAACAGGTACACAAATACGGCGGCTAGAGGGTCTCACGCGGCGTGTATATGGACAGCCGAGACGGGAAACGTGGTTCGCACAGGGAACAGCGGGTCTGTATAGAGGGTTCTATGGGTAAGTGTCACGCGAATTTTACGCCTTTTAACCTAGTCACCGGACGCCTCGAGTTCTCTAAACTTCCCGTGTCGTTCAGACAAGTAAGATATCGTATAAGCGGTCTACCCCGCGTATATCAGAGTCCGAGAAGACTGTTGTGGCACGCCCACACCCTGCGCCTCTGCCCGAGCCACTGCCACCCCGGCGAGTCACCCGTGCTACTACTCCAGATGACACAGCGCATAAGCGGCCTGCCTTTCGCGCAGCAGAGTCCCAGGGCGCTGTTCTTTTAGGCTCACACCCTACGTCTCTGGCCACTCTACGACCCCAGAGGCAAACTTCCGGTGTCGCTGCGCTAGTTAACGGAAGATATGAGCAGTCTGCCGTACGCGTAGCGGAGCCCGAGACGACTGCCCTGTTAGGCCCAGACCCTGTGTCTCTGACCTCTTCGCCGCCCCGGCCGTAACCCTCCCGTGTGGTCGACCTAGGAGAGGTAGCGTATGAGCGGGCTACCGTGCGCGTATCGCAGCCGGAGATGGCTAGCGTGTTAGGCACACACCTCGCATCTCTGGCCTCTCGACCACCCTGGCGGTAAGTTTCCGGTGTGATTGCTCTAGTGGAGATAGCGTATGAGCGGCCTACCTTTCAAGTAACGTAGCCGGAGGTTGCTGACGTGCCAGGCCCAGACCCCACGTCTGTGGCCGTCCCGCCACCCTCGCGGTAAGCTTCCCGTGCCGTTCCCCCACGAAAGGCACCGTATGAAGGGCCTGCCCCTTGTGCAACAGAGCCCGAGCAAGCTACCGTGCTAAGCCCACACCCTGCACGTCAGCCCGGTACGCCATCCGCTCGGCAAGTTTCCCGTGTCGAGGACCTAGTCCAGACAACGCACGAGTGGCCTGCCCTGTGCGTAACGGAGACCGAGACGTCTGTTGTGTTAGGCCCAGACCCTGCACCTCTACCAACTTCCGCCCCGTCACCTTCGTGGTGAGGTTTATGGGAACCCGGTACAGACCAGCCGTCGTATGAGCGGTCTGCCTCGGTCGTAGCAGAGTCCACTGCCTCTACCACACTAGGCTCACACCTTACGCCGTTGACCGTTCCGCCACCCACGCGGCGAACTTCCCGTAGTGTCAGAACATTTGCGACAGCGTATGAGCGGCCTGCCGTGCACATAGCGGAGCCCTAGCCGTCTGTTCTGTTAATCCGACACCCTGCACTTGTGGCCGTTCCTCAACCCTAACTCTAACTGTCCCGTGTCTCTGTCCCAGGTACGTCAGCGCATGAGCGGCCTACCCTTCGCGCAGCAGAGCCCCAGCACCCTGTTCTGGTAAGCCTATACCCTGCGGCGCTGGCCGCTCCTCCACTACGACTAGTGTCCAACGTTTCCGTGTCAGACCAGTCAAAGCATGAGTGGTCTACCGTTCGCGTAGCGGAGCCCGAGACGGCTGTCCTGTTAGGCCCAGACCCTGCGCCTCTGGCCTCTCCGCCACACCGACCGCAAGCCTCCCGTGTGGTCGACCTTGCAGAGGTAGCGTATGAGCGGGCTGCCGTGTGCGTATCGCAGCCCGAGACTGCTGGCGTGATAGGCCCACACCCTGCGTCTCTGACCGCTTCGTCACCCTAGCGGTAAGTTTCCTGTGTCGTCCCCTCATACCAGGCACCGTATGAGCGGACTACCCCGTATATAGCACAGCTCAAGTCCCCTGTTCTGACACGCCTAGACCCTGCGACGCTGACCGCGTCGTAAACCCCGCGGTAATTTTCACGTAGAGCCGCGACAGTGTAGGCGACGGAAAAGCGGGCTGCCTTTCGTGTAACAGAGCTCGAGAAACCTGTTGTGGTAATCCCAGACCCTACACCTCTCGTACCTTCGGTGTAAACTCTCCATGCCTTATACGTTGAAAAGTCTGTGAAAGGGTGACGACTTGACGGTTTTCGCGGTATCCCAAGTCTGTGTTAAGTTATGAGCTCTTGCCGACCTAGTGCTGGGGTAGGAGAGTCGACGACCACACCCAAGGTAGCACCGTAGCGGGCCCAGAGAAAACCGGTTTGTTATCACGCCAGTATCGGCGATGAGACTGTCTCGAACTGGAGAGTTTAAAACACGTGCCTAGACTAACCGTCGTTACAACGTTGTGTAACGTCTAACGAGGTATTCATCAAGAAGACACAGAATAATGCTCGGTGCCACCGTAGCCGCCTGAGTGTTGTTATCATGAAGAAGAAGTATACAACGATCGATACGTGTGTGACTAAATGGACGCGTAGTGACAGCGTACTATCTTTTCAACGGTGGTACGCACACTGTTTGTGACTTTGTTCGCGGGTTTATCTCTTCAGCCACCACTCCAAGCGGCAAGCCAAATTAAAAGGCTGCGAGGACTGCTGGGACGGTCCTGTACGGCCTAGGTGTGATTCATGTAGGCACGAAATAATAGTTAGTGTCCCCCCGTAACTTGCTAAAAACCAACGTTTTGCCGGCTCCTTGTTACCCTCTATGTTTTTAGCACAAGACCACCTAAAACCGAGGTTTTGAAACCTCTCAGTATCCTGTCTAAGACCGGGTTTACAGGTTTACGAAACAGAGGTTTGCGAGACTTAACAAAGGATACAAACACCGAACTGCATTTTTCGAACCTAATAGTTAAAGTCACCGGTGTAGACGTTTGTGCTAAACTAAAGGCCTAGGGATACAAAGAGTCGAAAAGGCTATTTTTAGCGTTAGACACTGCCTCGGAGATTGGGATCCGCGTTAGGATGCGGGGGCGGGACATCACATGCTTATTTACGAAATCGGTGGGGGCCACGGAATGTACGTACTATAGTGACCGTCACGTCGCTCTCGAACCTAGGGATTCTATTTTAATTTGGGGTGCCTGCCTTCTTTCGGGCGGATGGTACCGTCTTTGTATCAAAAGGTAGAAGCTGATCAGTGCCTGTCGGTCACAGTTCACTGAGCTCGTGCCCTCTGTCTGCCCGTGTACGTTAATTGTCGAAGTAGGTTCGAAGTAATGTGTAATATATGTATCCGATACCGTATCGGTAGGCTACGTAGTCCTCCGGCGGACACAAGAGGAGGCGTGTAGAAAGGGTGTCCCACCAGGCCCCTCGTCAGCTTAGCGAACTACGCGGCGTGTGTTTATCGTGTACATCACCATCACACAGGAGCTGTCGCAAGTACGTAAGTACGTGTTCGCTGTGTCTTAGGTCTGCGGTCAGGGCCCCCTAAGAAAATGCCGCAGGGGAGTGTTACGTGTACGCGCATAGCTTCGACGCTGCTCAGACAGTCATCGTGGGGCAGGCCACTAAAAGCTTCGAATCGCCACTGAGGTTGAAGGCTAAAGGGGTATACGTTATACGTATGCACGCACGTCCGTCTGTTCATTTGTGCTTTGTGCTAATGAAGTTGGGGGTGGTGCAGTGGGCCCGAGCTGTTGTGGAGATGGGGGATGAGGTGATGTCGTGGGTGCCGTGGTGCCGGGAGGCGAGGGAACCCATCAGGCGCTTGGCCGCCGCCATGGTGCGCACCGGGAACTCGCGCGCGCCCCGGTAGTCGTGCTGGAGGCGCTCGTCCTTATAGGTGCCCCCCGAGTAGGGCGGGTCGGGCCAGGTGCTCGCGCGCCGCTCCCGGTGCCGCCGCCCCTCCCCGCGCCGCCGCTCGCGCTTCGGCCGGGTGAGCCGGGTGAGCGTCTCCATCAAGCCCATCCTCTGCTCGCGCATCTCCGTCGGCACGCCCTAGCGCATCACGAGAAAGAGCGGGGGAAAGAAGCCACGAAGCCGAAGACGCAAGCAGAAGCGACGGAAGACCAGAAGCAAACGCTGGCCCGACCGCCGCTGGAAGCGGAAAAGGAAGCGGAAGCGGAACAAGCGTAGCGCGGCCTACAGCTTCTCTTAGAGCAGCACGTCATACAAGGGGCGCTCGGGGCGGTGGCGCTCGCGGTGCGGCCGGGTCTTCGCGCCGCGCCGCATCCGCGGCCGCTCCACGCGCGCGCGCCGCCCCCTCCTCTCCATGCGCGGGTACTCCTTCGGCAAGCGCTCCAACTTCGTGCAGCGCCGGTCCCCGTGCTAGTGCACGCTAGACCTCGCCCTCCCGCACGCGTCGCCCCTCTGCTCGCGCGCCAACTCCATCACGCGCTCCTTCTCCTCCCGCTCGTCCCTGCGCCCCCGCCGCGGCAGGCGTGACGGCGACGATGGCCGCTTACCCCTCTTCCCCTTCCCGCTCCGCTCCACGCCCCACTTCAAGCCCTACTCCCGTCGACACTCGCCCCGCGTCATCTTCCACCGACGCTTCCACTCGCCCCTCCCCTCGAGGTACTCATAGGTCCGCCACTAGGGCAGCTGCCAGGTGTACGAGCGGCTGAACCCGCACTTAGCCGGTTTCCCGCGCAGCTACTTCATGCACTGCCCGGGCCGCTACTCGCCCTCGTTCCAGTAGGTAACCGCGTCGTGACTCCTCGAAATTAATCACTTACAGCCCCTAATTAACCCAACACGAGTGCCAGCATCCGCTGCTGCCGCCACCTGTTGTACTGACAGCCTTCGTTTTGCACTATCTGCGGCCCCTAGCCGCGG
>KV417628.1:18279-43536 GCA_001630335.1 Athelia psychrophila
TAGTCGTGCTGGAGGCGCTCGTCCTTATAGGTGCCCCCCGAGTAGGGCGGGTCGGGCCAGGTGCTCGCGCGCCGCTCCCGGTGCCGCCGCCCCTCCCCGCGCCGCCGCTCGCGCTTCGGCCGGGTGAGCCGGGTGAGCGTCTCCATCAAGCCCATCCTCTGCTCGCGCATCTCCGTCGGCACGCCCTAGCGCATCACGAGAAAGAGCGGGGGAAAGAAGAAGCCGCGAAGCCGAAGACGCAGGCAGAAGCGACGGAAGACCAGAAGCAAACGCTGGCCCAACCGCCGCTGGAAGCGGAAAAGGAAGAGGAAAGAGAATAAGCGTAGTGCGGCCTACAGCTTCTCTTAGAGCAGCACGTCATACAAGGGGCGCTCGGGGCGGTGGCGCTCGCGGTGCGGCCGGGTCTTCGCGCCGCGCCGCATCCGCGGCCGCTCCACGCGCGCGCGCCGCCCCCTCCTCTCCATGCGCGGGTACTCCTTCGGCAAGCGCTCCAACTTCGTGCAGCGCCGGTCCCCGTGCTAGTGCACGCTAGACCTCGCCCTCCCGCACGCGTCGCCCCTCTGCTCGCGCGCCAACTCCATCACGCGCTCCTTCTCCTCCCGCTCGTCCCTGCGCCCCCGCCGCGGCAGGCGTGACGGCGACGATGGCCGCTTACCCCTCTTCCCCTTCCCGCTCCGCTCCACGCCCCACTTCAAGCCCTACTCCCGTCGACACTCGCCCCGCGTCATCTTCCACCGACGCTTCCACTCGCCCCTCCCCTCGAGGTACTCATAGGTCCGCCACTAGGGCAGCTGCCAGGTGTACGAGCGGCTGAACCCGCACTTAGCCGGTTTCCCGCGCAGCTACTTCATGCACTGCCCGGGCCGCTACTCGCCCTCGTTCCAGTAGGTAACCGCGTCGTGACTCCTCGAAATTAATCACTTACAGCCCCTAATTAACCCAACACGAGTGCCAGCATCCGCTGCTGCCGCCACCTGTTGTACTGACAGCCTTCGTTTTGCACTATCTGCGGCCCCTAGCCGCGGCCGCATGAGCCGTAGCTGAAGCGTGATAAGGGCGGCGAACAGTCCGGAAGAGGCGGAAGGAGCGGCGGAGGGAGTCGTCGTGGCGGCGGTTGCGGCGTAGGATGGGCGAGCTGGAGCGGTGTTGGTCGGGGGTTTGTTGTGGTGGTAACCGTCCAGAGGGTGCTACCTACCTCTGCGTGACTCGCACGGTTTTCACATGGGTTCCCACTTGTTGGGCCGCGGGCGTCGTTTAGGGGTAGTTATAATTTGGATGTAGATGATACGAGATACGAGATACGAGATACGAGACCATGTCGACACCATGTCGAACTTATAGGCCGAAGCCGAAACAAAAACGAAGCCGAAGAGGACCCCTTTTCGCGTTTCATTAGGCTGAGACAACCGCTTTCACACTGTACGGTCCGCATGGGTCTAAGCTGCTATGCCTTCAGCTGAACTACGGTCTACGGACAGGTATGACGAATACAAATGACGCGTACAAAGCGCGCGTGGGGGCGGTATGTGATTTTACGGGTTGAGTTTTTTAGTCTGCCGGCGAACTCAACCAAAGTTGAACCTTTCTACTGACCTGTACTTATAATCTACTATGTAAACTTACTACTTAGTGCCATCCTACGAAGACGGATACGAATAAGGCGTACTGGAACCAAGAGGTGGCGGTCCGGGAGCATGCTCAGCATGGTAGCGCGGTTAGCAAGACTACCAGAGATGAACTTGTGCCCCGACGATAGAACTCTATAGGTAGAACAAGCTCCTTTCGCTATATATTAATAGTAGCCCTGACGTTACGACGATAATAAACCTATTGGCTTGGAAGAGGCGGAGGAGCCGTGCGTGCGCGTTCCACAAACGAAGGGGCAGAGAGGGGACGAACAGTATATGTAAATGCTCGGTAAAGTAGCATAACTAACACAAGCCTAGCACTTATGGCTCCGAATGAAGAGATGAACGGTCCTGAGCGAACTTCTCGCTGAGCCGGAGCTGTATGAAAGGGACGAGCTTCATGTCGCGCCGCTCCAACACAGGACACCAGTTACACAACCCCACCAGATGTGGTTCGGCGACGAGGGACGGACGGTCACGAGCGACTATGGTCCGGAGCCGAAGCTACATGAAAAGGACGCGGCGCATGTCGGTCCGCTCCAACCGATGGCACCAGTTACACAGCCCCACCAGACGTGGTTCGAAGACGAGGGACGGACGGTCACGACCGACTATGGTCCGGAGCCGAAGCTACATTAAAAAGACGTGGCGCATGTCGGGCCGCTCCAACAGATGGCACCAGTTACACAGTCCCACCAGACGTGGTTCGAAGACGCAGACTTGACGGTCACGAGCGGTTATGTCACCGAGCTGAAGTTGCATGACAGGGACCAACTACATGTCATTTCGCTCTAACAAATGGCACCGGTTACACAGCCCCACCAGACGTGGTTCGAAGACGCAGACTGGACGGTCGCGAGCGGCTATGTCACCGAGCCGAAGTTGCATGACAGGGACCAAGAACATGTCATTTCGCTCTAACAAATGGCATGAATTACACGCTCCCACCGGACGTGGTTCGACGACGAGGGCCGGACGGTTACGGGCGACTATATTACGGAACCGAAGAAGCCCAAAGGGGACCAGGAGCATGTCTTAGCGCTCCGGCAAACGGCACCTGTTACACCGGGTTACCAGTCGCGGTTCGACGACGAGGGACGGACGGTCACGAGCGACTATGTTACGGAGCCGAAGTAACATGAAAGGAACCGCGACTATGTGNAGTCGCTCCCACACGCGACATCGATCGCACAGGTCCACCAGGCGCGGTTCAACGACGAGGACCAGAAGGTCGCGCACGACTATGTCACGGCGCCGGAGGAGCATCGCTGGAGCAACGAACTTTATGAGACGTTGCGCGTGTGAGTCGTCTGGGTCATTTAACTACCCATCGCGCGGCTGCACGAAGTGGTTTCGGTAGTTCACGCCGTGTTTAGCGAGCGTGAGGCAGGTTCTGACGCCGCTAGGTTGTAGCAGATAGCAAAGTTTACGAACCCTTTCCTCGTATTGGCGCTCTCGTATTATGCCTAGGAGAGGCCTAAGTACTTGGCCGCACCAAACAACGTGCTGAACAGCCTAATTCAGCACTTACGCTTCGCTACCAAAGAGCGGCATATCTCCAACTCGATTTCTCTCCCGGAAGTCCACTGGCGTTCGGGGCGCGGCGGTAAACAGTCTCGTATACCTGAGCTCGTCTCCAGAGTTGAGGTCACCATGAGGTCGCCTACGTCACAGTTGTAATGGCGAGAGATGGTGCCGCTCGCTAGCGCCGAAAGGAGCAAAGGGACCGTGACCATCGGACCGTTACTTGGACGCCTTTCATCTGACGAACAGAAACGCCCGATCTCTCTGACCGCTACGACTAAGGCATACACTCCGTTCCGCCCTAGCTCGGAAAAGTCGCGGCTCGTGATGTTATAGCTCACCATACACGGGCCCTAGTTTCATACGGTTATGAGAGTCGTTCGACTCGTGTAGCCCTAATGAGCACGGCTCGGCAACTTCGCCGCGACATTTGCGTCGATCGTGACTACAGAGAACCATTAAACAATTCGACAAGCAGGTCGACTACTAGAACTCAGCAGTGTTACTCGGTTATAGCTTCTGGCCCCGCGCGCGCTCAAGGGCCACGCGTGGTACCGCCGCCGGTTCGCGGACTACCCAAGGGAGCGGAGGGCCGTGGTGCCGTGGGTGCTGTAGTTTCTCTGTGTAAGGGGCGAGGGCGGGTGGTGCCACACCCGGGTGCGTGGCGGTGGTTAGGTTGGAGTAGTCGCGATTCGTGGTTCGTGTTTACTTGTCCGCCTGCGCGCGTGTATGCATACAGTATGGGCCAAATTCCAATTGATGCCAAGTTGGTGCTCAGGCTTTTACTCGCTACTCTGGAATTGCAAAGGATGTGGGCGTGTCGGTGATGGGCCCCGCGGCCTTGTAGCCTTAGGCACGCTTCTTCGGCGTATTCGATGGCGCTGACGACGTTTGCCTGTGCATCGTGCATCGTGCACCGTCGTCTGGATTACACTCAAAGGGTGCAAATGACGGGGAAATCGGAAGTTGGAGTCACCGGCTCCTAAGCCTTAAGCATCGAAAATCACCGGCCGGGGTGCTGCTGGCAGACTCGCGCCGCGCGGAGGCGCAGCTTCGATACGCGCATGTGAGGGGACGCCGTAAAATAATCCCCCGGGACTGGCATCCGGATTATGTGCCGCCTGTGCACGAACGCTGTCGAGGACACACTGCATGTGCCCGTCTGTGACTGTCTCCCGTGCTCGAGTCGCTTGACACTGGCTGTCCGCGACTAGTCGAAGATGGAAAACTACGTTTCTGCCATGTTAGGCGGGCTTTCTTCCGTCCGTGGGGTTTGGTTCTACCCCAGGATCCAAGCCAGGGCTATAATATGCCCCGTTTGGTCTCCCTGCATGGTATCATGCATGTGAGGCTCCTGGGGGTGGCTAAAGCATTTATTCGTACACTATACAGGGCGGGGGCGCAGGATTGCGTCTAGTAGGGTTGGAGAGGCCCCCGGCTTATCCTCACATATGTCCGATCCTTATTGCCTCCTTTGCACACGGATGGCCCTGCAAAAAAAGGCCTATGTCCGATCCATACGCGTACGCCAGTCGCCAAATTTTGGTCGATGTCCGAGATTTTAGCCGTACACAAGACCGCTCGTGATTATAGGTCCGATCCGTTTCGCGCACGGTTGGTGCTGAGGCGCAGCGAGGCTCCGATGTGCCGGCTGGCATGACATCGTTAGAATGTAGTAGGTACAATATATATTGAAAAAGTCAGCCCTCTGATTGCTGCTCCACACTTATATCAGCATAAATCAATTCATCATATTTACCAGCTTACATATGTATCCATCCTTTCAGCGCTAAGCCGTACGACATTGTCTCTTCTCCCCTCTACCGTTATCAGATCTTTATCTGCAGTTAGTTGTTTTAACTGACCATTCTCCTGGGTAGTGGCTCGCTTGGTGGTGGGAATCGGAATGGTATAAAAGTGATTTCGCGCACGGATTTGGTGGTTATTGATGTCCAATCCGCAATGCACACGAAAGTACAACTAATTCATGTCCGATATAACTCGCGTACGAAAGTACCGTCGAAACCTATGACCGATCCGATTTGCACACGGTTTCACGCAATATGGCAGCGTACGGAAAGCCCTCAAATCGGCCTTTTTTGGATCGGACACGGCTGCCTCTACGCGCTCGTCTCCTACCCGAACTCCCTCTGCGAGTGGGCCGAGTGGGCCGGCTTCGCGCTCGCCGCCGCGCCCCTCCCCGTCGCCGTGGCCCTCGCCGCGCGCTCGTGGACCGGGCTGGGCGGGATGAGCCCCCCGTGGATATTCCTGCTCGCGGAGGTCGTGCTGATGGCCCCGCGCGCGCTCAAGGGCCACGCGTGGTACCGCCGCCGGTTCGCGGACTACCCAAGGGAGCGGAGGGCCGTGGTGCCGTGGGTGCTGTAGTGGAGTAGGGGGTAGAGGTGTTGTCGAGCCCGGGTGACGTGGTGGGGGTTGAAGTAATCGTGTTTCGTGTTTACTTGTCTGCCTGCACGCACGTATGCATATTGCATATGGGGAAATCGGAAGTTGGAGTCACCGCTAAGCTTCGAAAATCACCGGACGGGGTGCTACTGACAGACTCGTCGCAGCTTCGATACGCGCATGTGCATTGTGAGGGGACGCCGTAAAAGAATCCCCCGGGACTGGCGTCTGGATTCTGTGTCGCTTGTGCATGAATGCATGAACGCTGTCGAGGACACACTACCACTACATGTGCTATTTGTGTGCGGCGCATCAAGCGATTCGACTGCTCCCCGGACCACCCTGTGGGAAAGATGTGCGGAGGAGAACACAGGCGGCCTCCTGATGCATCGGATGCTATGCCATAGCCTATGTATATAATGTGTAATGAAGCTTGGATGAAGCTGTTAATTGCATGTGCCCGTCTGTCTCCCGTGCTCGAGTCACTTGACACTGGCTGTCCGTGACTAGTCGAAGATGGAAAACTATGTTTCTGCCATGGTAGGCGGGCTTTCTTCCGTCCGTGGGGTTTAATTTTATCTTAGGGATCCAAGCCTCTCCCTGCACTGCCAGTAATATCATGCATGTAAGGCACCGGGGGGGTGGCTAAAGCATTTATTCGTACACTATACAGGGCGGGGGCGTAGGATTGCGTCCAGTAGGGTTAGAGGCTCCGTACACAGGGGGCATTGGCCGATTTTTTATCGGAAAATAGCTGAGAAACATAGGGATACACGGAAATTTCAAATCGTGTTTTGCAGAATTGTGGCCACTGAAAATTTGATAATCACCAATGATCTTTTTGATATGATCAAGCCACAAACATAGCAGAAAAAATTCAGAGCGTTTGGAGACAAAGCATTTGGACGTTTGGGCCAGAATCTGTCCTACGACTCTCCAAAGTTTTGGAGCCAAAATCCACCAGAACACGATTTTTGTATCTCCCATTGTTCCTCGGCCGTTTTGCAACCAAAAATCGTTCAATGCCCCCCTGTGATTGATAATAAAGCACGGATGTACTTAGTGTGGATCCGGCATGTCCTGACAGGAGCGTCGGAAAAATAAACCGAACGGCGAACCTCACCACCGACTTCTCTATTTGGGCGCTTGTTTCAGTGTTTGTCACACGCATGGTGGCAACTTTTCTATCATGCGACAGTGATGCGCAGGTAAATCAGTGTGTGCATAGCTAGCAACATATGAAGAAGAAGTACTATTGTTGTGAGTCCGCCGATGCCACCGTGGCTCGTAATAAGACACAGAAGAACTACTTATGGAGCAATCTGCAATGTGTTGCAACATTGCTGCCAATCAGATCCGTGCACAAAATTTGAGAGGTCAAGCTCTGTCAGAGTAGCGGCTATGACCGCACTATTGTTTGGCCAAAAGAGACCCGGGCGATGCCACGATGGAACCCACACCAGCAGCTGAGAGGATGGGGTCGTGATCCAGCCGTTCTCGAGTATTGAATCGTGTCTGAACCCTATGGCACTTTTGGCAGTTCAGCAGTGGGAAAGTGTCTGAAAAGTTGCATATCCCGTACCTCTCAAATGTGGCTTCCATGCTCTCCACATCCCAGACCCTAATGGTGTTGTCCAAAGAGCTCGAGACAATGTGCTTTCCGTCGGGCGAAAAGGCAGCGGATGTGACAGCGCCGAGATGAACTTTGAATGGCGCCCCAAATGCTGCGCCAGTCGCAGCGTCCCAGATCCGCACAGTCTTGTCCCCTGAACTCGACACGATATATGCCCCATCAGGCGAGTATGCCACGGACCATACTCCCCTGCTGTGTCCTTTGAATGGCGATCCCACTGCTTCCCCAGTCTATGCGTCCCACACCCGGATAGTGCGGTCGTCAGAGCCCGACGCTATGCGTGTGCCGTCGGGCGAGTATGCGATGGAGACGTTCCAGCTGGTGTGCCCTCCGAACGCCAGCCACACCGCCTCTCCGGTCTCCGCGTCCCAGACCCGGATTGTCCTGTCGGCAGAGCCCGAGGCGATGCGCTTGCCATCTGGCGAGTACGAAACCGACCAGACTGTGCCTTTGCAACCTGTGATCAGCATCACCTCCTCGCCGGTCGCGGCGTCCCATATCCGAATGGTCTTGTCCCACGACCCCGAGACGACGCGCTTCCCATCCGGCGAGTACGCGACCGCATGGACCCTGTCTCTGTGCCCTGTCAATCTCAATCCCAACTCCTTGCCGGTGTTCACGTCCCACAGCCTAATTGTCTTGTCTGCCGATCCCGAGGCGATACACGTGCCGTCCGGCGAGTATGCGACAGCGTTTACAAGACTGTGATGCCCTTCAAGCGGCGCACCCACCGCCTTGCCAGTTGCCGCATTCCACACTCGGATCACACCATCTCCGTCACCTGAGACGATGCTGGCTCCGTCTGGCGAGTATGCTGCCGACCAGACATGGCCCAAGGGTATTTGGAGTGGTGCTTCCACTGCCCCGCCTTCAACCATCTCCACGTCCCAGACCCGGATTGTGTTGTCTGCAGAGCCAGAGGCAATGCGCGTCCCGTCCAGTGAGCACGCAACAGACCTGATCCAGGAGCTGTGCCCTTTGAACGGCTCGCCTACCGCATGGCCCGACTGCACGTCCCACACCCGAATCGTGCCATCGAAAGAGCCCGAGACAACGTGTTCCCCGTCCGGGAAGTATGCCACGGAAAGCACCCCCTTGCCGTGCCCTTCGAATGGCGCTCCCACCGCCCTGCCGGTGTCTGCATCCCAGACCCGGACCGTGCAGTCGTTAGAGGCCGATGCAATGAACTTTCCATCCGGCGAGTATGCGATAGAGGTGATCTCGTTAGCGTGGCCTTTGAATGGCGATCCCACCAGCTCTCCGGTCTCTACGCTCCACACACGGATCGTGCGATCAGTAGAGGCCGACGCTATGCGCGTGCCATCGGGCGAGTATGCGATGGAGAGGATCCAGCTGGTGTGCCCTCCAAATGCCGGCCCCACCGCTTCTCCAGTCTCTGAGTCCCAGACCCGGATTGTCCCGTCAGCAGAGCCCGAAGCGATGCGCATGCCGTCTGACGAGTATAGAAGGCAATTGATCGAGTCGCTGTGGCCTTCAAACGGAGACCCCAGCATCTCACCGGTCTCTGCATCCCACACTCGGATTTTCTTGTCGCGGGACCCTGAGGCGACGCGCTTTCCGTCCGGCGAATACGCGACACAATAGACCTCATCATCGTGCCCACTGAGCGGCCCCACCGTCACCGAGCCCGCATCCGCGTCCCACACCCGCACGGTGTTGTCAGAAGAGCCTGAGACTATATGCGCCCCATCTGGCGAATATGCTATAGAATGAACAGACTTGCTGTGCCCTTCAAATCTCTTGAGCTCCGCAGGCCACTGATCCAACTTTCCGCATTTGAAGCGCACTGTGAATGGGTATCTTGGGAGATATGTCTGAGCGACAAGGGACACACTTGGTGCAAAGGGCAGAGCCGACAGGTATATGTGCGGCGCACTCTGGGAGATCGGCGGCATAAACACATGGACAAATCTGATCGCGTCTCTCGCAAAAACCGCGAGATCCGAGTTGGATTTCTAGGTGCGCTTGGATTAGAAAGGCTCGATGCTATGAGTTGAAAGCAACCAACCTCATCCCAGTTTGCAACTGCAGCCAGTGTTCTGATTGCCGAGTTTGTGTGCTTTGTCAAGCTGAGAACTTCCAGCCAGAAGAGCAGCTTTTCGTGCAGGAAAACTCGAAGTTCCTCTCTGACTCGGGTTTCATTTGGTGTGACCTCCAGGTGTGCACCTAAGAAACGGCAGGCATACAGCAGATGGGGCGAAATGAACCGCCCTAGACGGCCCTGCATATTCGGCACATCGGTGTTGTGCACGTGAGAAGTTGCCAGATTGCATATGTTGAATCGGAGCTCGCCCTTCATTACCCCAAGGCATGCTAGAACAAAGCGATGTTCAAGTTGTGTCGGATCCACAAAGAAAGCCCTGCTGCGCTCGGGATCCTTCAGAAAGTCGAAAAAAGATGCATGAAGGGTATGGATGGGCGTTGTGAGCTGAGCGGTACCATGTAAGAGCGAACCAAGGGGTCCGACTATCTTCTGCACATCGTCTTTACCCTCGACGACGTGCTGCAGCGCAGAGTATGCTAGGACGCATAAAGGCTCCTTCGCCGATAAAATGCTGCCCAACACACTCTTGAAACGAGACATGACCTCCTGATCATTCTCGTCGAACGTGTGGCGAAGGATTTCGATGTAAAGGTTGTCTAAGCCACTTGCCTCCTGCACAAATTTATCCAGACGTTCTGCTGGATCATAGCCATGTGGCCCATCTCGAATGGCCCGACACGCCGTTGCAGCCCATTGGAAGAGGTGGCCGGATGCGATGACAAGCAGTCTGATCCATTCGCCATTAGGCCACCGATCTTCGAGAAGCTGAGCGATGTCGGCGAGCTCATGTTGTACGAACTTCGTGATATCGCCGTCGGTGGCGGCCTCGTCCATAGCATCCACATATCTGATTGCAACAGATGGCTTGTCTTTAAAGGCTTTGATGATATCAAGCTCTGGGCGTGTCGTGACGAGGATTCGGAAATTTCTAGGTAGCTCGGATGCGCACTTGGACAAGACCTGAAGGAGAGATCTGCGAGCCGCAATGTCCCCACTCTCATCCAGCGCGTCAATGACAATGATAATAGGACCAGTGATCGGTGCGTCCTTCGCGGGCTCCAGTATGAGATCCTTCATTTGGCGAGTTGCGGCAGTGGTTTTACGGAGCGAATCATCGTTCTGAACGGCAGTGTATAGCGACGATTTCCACTGGGGATCGAGATTTGCGATGTCTTTAGCGATGGTGCTCAATATATTTCCTGGGCCTCGTGCCAACTGGTCGGCTTGACTGAAGCAAAAACAGGAACCGAGCCTTTTCGTATCACGATAGTATTGCGCAATGGTATGGGCAATGGCTGATTTGCCACATCCTGCCACACCAGCGAGAACTAGGATTCGCGAAGTGTCGGGGTCGCCTGCGACAACGTCTGGCTGGTTGATCCAATGGTGAAGTTCGCCAAGAATCACAGAACGTGTTCCCGATAAGCAAGATTTATCGGGGTCGTATCCGGCCCCTTCAGCGTATAGCATGCCGTCAAGGATGATGCTTTGGGCTGGAAAACACGTCAGTGAGCCTGATATATCCAGAATCGCGTGAATGTTGCATACTTATGCTCTCCACGTCTTTCAAGCAACGAAATATTGTAATGTCCATTCGTTGTCCAAATTCTGTCTTCAATTCCCCGAACTTGGCATGGAATTCCTTGATTTTGGCATCAACGTCCGAGAAAGTGAGCTTCGCAGACCGTTTCCCTGCAGAGAGAAGTGAGGACTACATTCTCCTGGCACTAAAATTGCGCCTTACAGAAGTTTTTGTCCATGGTGTAGTCACGAATGAAATAGGTGGCCTCCATTGTCAAACGGCTCATATTTTCCATCATCTTGCGATGAGACTCCACTTCTTTGAGAGGCTCGGCATAATTCACGAAAGAGTGCATGTTGTCAATAGTCTCCATCAAGCCATACATGGCATCGTCGCGGTTTTTTTGGGCAATCAATGCCTACTGTCGTGTTAATAAATGTCTCCCGAAAAAACAGGAATACAAACCTTGGGAACAGCCGATAGCACGGAACACGCTATCTGAGCATATGGATGGATCTTCAAATCCAATTTCGTACTTGAGCGGTGAGATGATAACCACGAAGCGGGGGACCGTACCTCAGATATTGCTTCGGTTATCTCAGTAAAGATCACAAGTTTGTTGAGGACCGATCCCCAGATACTACCAAATGATTCCGCATCATCGACACCATGAGCAGCCATGTCATCTACCAGTAGAGGTGCCTTGATGACCGATGGAGATCCCATCTGGTCCAGGCCACCTTTTGCTTGCGACAGAGCCTCTTCCTCGCCAAGTCGGCTGACGTCTGCTTCTTGGGCTAGATTCAAAAGGGAGAACGTGATCGCGGTAGGTAGCATTTCCAGTGCACCACCTGCGCCAGCTTTCCAGAGCTCGCATGAAATATCTAAGGAGCCCTTCAAGTTTATCAAAAGGTCGAGAGCATTAAAAGACAACGCATACCACTAGATGTTTGCTTAAAAAGCGATTGGACTGTGCCCTTAAACGTGCCAAGTATCCTGTCTTTGCGGAAAGTGTGGTGCTGGTAAACTTGGAATTCTACGTTTGAAGATATAGGTGTTTCGCTATAAGCAGGAGGTCAGCATTTCAGCGACGCACATCTCATTTGCTGCTTACAAAGTGTACGTATCAACCCACGAAGCCGCAGAATCGCTCTTCATAGTCGAAGTTGTGAAAGACGGCTGGTCACCCAAAGAAATCTTGACGTATAGCTCCTTTGAGATTTGCTTCTTCGGCAGCTGGTTGCACTTGATATCTGTGTGATATGTCAGACTTGCGGTTCTGTATAATCTAGATCATATTTGCATGCATACTTGAAATCTGAGCCTTCATGATCTCCGTCCTATTCACATCACTGGATATCATTTGAGTCAGAGAAGATTTTGTATAAATGGGAAATGCTCACGGCTGCTTTAAGTGTTCTCGGCCTTTTGTACTCTCAGAGCTCATGGTGGATCGATGAAAAGGTGCGATAGACGCCAAAAGACGCCAGAGCCTTGACAGCGGCACCTGTTGCCTGCATGGGCTTGCCAGCGCCAGTCAAGCATGGGCGCCCAAGCTCCCCCGGCCCAAGCTCCGGTAAACATCTGCAATTTGCTAATTCATAAGTATCGTCGAGTAAGTCACGCATCATAGCTGAGAGCACTGGAGGTCAGAAAGGTACATATATCACGATAGGTGGAAAGTTGCTGGAAGAGACTCAAGATTCACCGACTCAGAAAGAGGTTATATGTATGTGACCAATGACCGTGCGTGTTCAAGTTGTGTTCAAGGTGTCACTGTTGAGTCTCACCTGTCGGTTGGTCATAGGTGCGAAATTTGAAATTGAAACTGTAAACTGGTTTTCGGAAACCCTGGCGGGGGCAGCGTGAACGAAGGATACAGAGCGGAGTAATAGAATGGTTCGAATATATTGCCTTGGTGTAACACAGTTTGAGAGACCACTCACTGTCAATAAGCCATCATGATCAAAACCTCACTGCGCGACCGCGCACACCATGCTGCGGCTCACAGTAGTAGCACTTCTCGTTGAACGTGTTTGGTGCGTATCACGGTTCTTTAATACGTCTTTTGCAACAGCAGGTGATTTACATGTCTGTATACAGAATCAGGCTCGCCTCTGCAGGGGGACAACGCGTGCTCTTCAAGTCGACCCGCAAACGGTGGCCTGGCCTTGCTTGCACACATACGCCTTTGCGAAACATACCATCAGCGTGGGTAATAAAAATAAAAGGGAGTAAGTAGAAGTTATACCTTGAGTGGCGGCTCCACAGCTGTAAGGCTGTAGCCCGAGGCCTGGTAAGTCGTCGACGCATTGGGCTGGGCAATAATATTGTTGATGCGGTCGGCCGTGGCGCTGAAGTAGGACTGCGAGTGCGTGGTGTTGGCAAATCCATGGCATGATTTTGTCGCGTCGAATCGCGCCGCAGAAGCTCGACCGCCGTTACGGAGGGCATCGACTGCCAATGCGTAAACTGCGGGATCCACTACCATGTGAGCTGCACCATCCGTTAGCCGATGCGCTGTATATAGCTGGGTAACGATGCATATGGACATACTGTGGTCTGTAGTAGCGCCACTCCCGCAAATGTCGTGTTCTGAAAGGCAGAAAAGAGGGATCAGAAATGGAGCTGGGTGGCAGGAAAGCAGACATGCGCCTTACGCTGAACAGCAATGTTTTCTGCACCGTCGATAAAGGCGCTTTCCGGGGGCACCACTACTCCATCTGAGGAGACGTAAATATCGGGTTGAAGGAGTACGAATATATCAAACAAACAGACCAACTCGGGACCAAATGCTCGTGGTAGGAACTAGGTTTCCACCGCGTTTGTTCTTGGCGAGCATGAACGCACTGCCGGCGTTCATTTGGAAGAACGACGGAAAGCATTCAGTCATGCCCCACCAAGCCACGCAGAGGTTTGGCAGATCTATTGTGTTCAATTGTCAGTCATGCGAGAAGTCACCAAAGCGGAGGCCACATCGCTCACCCAGTATACCATGGAACGGAGGAGCGATCATGATGTTTGCCGAGACATACTTGCGGATGCTGGGCCAGAAGCTCAGGGCCCATTGAGGAGTGACCCCAGCGCCCTGGGAGTGGCCTATAAATGCTACATTCCCCGTTGCACTTTTCTTGGCAAGCAGCGGGACATTGTATGCGATGTATCTGGGACGCAAATCAGTTGAATGTGTGAAAATCGAACAGTTCGAGAGACGAAACTCACTCGGACGAAAGTTGCGCGTCGCCCAGTCCCCTCGAAACGCAAGCGAAAGGTTAGTGCATGTCGGTACGTGAGCCACTACCGACGTACTTGGATGGGTTGTTGAACCTAAATTTCATTAGCGACTTGCCATGGAAATTTAATTCTCAGGGAGCATACCAGCAAATATCATATCCAGGGCTTTCGTAGGGTAGATATTCCCAGTACGGCGTACCGGGCCATTCATCTCCGCCAGACGCAGTGGTGCCCGAAATTAGGAGGATGATCCCTGTAAAGGACACAGGTGAGCTGAGGTAGACTCTCGGGACGTGTCAAAACGTAAGCTTGCCTCCAGGAGCACCAGAGATGCCTCGCGGACACTCTATGACTCTCTGTAAGGATGTTTTATCAAGGCTGAATGGTGCGTCCTGCCAGGTATCGCTAGAAGACTAAAGGCATCGTCAGTGCGAAGGGGGGCAGGTTGCGCAAGAATGAGCTCACCCAAGCGAGATACGCACCTAGAACAGACAACGCAGCAAGAACGGACGTGCGGTACATGTTTCTCGCTGCAGGAGAATGTTACTATAGCAAGAGAGAAAGGAGGGGATATGGCTCGGTGACGAGACGGAAGGAGATCGCTGGTAGATGTCTGGGAAGAGCTGGAGAATAGGATCTGCGTGCTGCGTGCTGCGTGCTGAGCGCTGAGTGCTGAGAGGGAGGAAGTCAATGCGGGCGTCGCCTCATTTATTACTTACTAGCCCCTCATTAAGCCACATAATTCCATCCAGTTTCCTGGCCAGTTTCAAACATCTGACTCACGATCAAAACCGGCTAAACGATGCATATCCCAGGTCGCGGAGAATGCAGCATTTCTAAGTGGAGATTAGTCATCGGGAGGTCAGCGGCTGTATGTTTGTAATGTACCGATTCCCGAACAACCGGGAATCGGGATATCTTCAGGTCTCAGGCTGTCTCGACTCTCAGGTGCAAAGTTGCACCGTTGTAGAATTTTTGCCAGCAAACAACCTACAGTGGGCCTAGGCTTCAAGCCGTTATGATTTGAGAGGCAGCTGATAGACCATATACCATGACTGGATAGCCGAAGCACAGTTGGAGCTCGTTGGAGCCTCGAGCTGCTCACCGCTGCTGCCGGGCCTGGCAAAAATTGTGGCGCAGATCGTGGGAACGTTCTCAAGCGCGCAATCCCCACCGCCATTTTGACGACGGACTGTCCTAAATTTTATTTTTGCCTTTCCTGTCAGACCAGCCAAGACTCCAAACACAACAGTATGTAACATTTATGCACACAAGATCAACTTAAATTGACGCTCTGAATCGCATAGCACTGTCACAGATGCGCCAGATTAACGAGGATCGGCGCCGTCGCACGCTTTTGCTATCGAAACGCCTCGAAGAGTTCGCCGTTGTAAGGCGCTACCTCGTTGACCAACTGGAGGAACTAGATGCATGCGAATGTGCAAATCGAGGTCAACTGGCTGCAAAGTTTAGATGCGCCGATTTCGATTCTCCTTGATGAACTGCTTGCCGTGGTATTCGAGGCCGGCATCCTTCTTCCACAAAAGCCCCAGTTTCACTTCGGGTCTCTTGTATCCCATGTTTCACAGCATTGGCGCAAAATCGCAATGGCGACTCCCTGGCTATGGAACAAAATTTACTGTATCCAGTCCGAAGGAATGGATTACGATGCTTCGTACCACGAATGCGTACAAAGATATGCTGCTTTTCTTGAAAGGTCCCGGCTCTTCCCCGTGGAGATATACATCTCGAGCCTCATGGCAAACGAATATTTCTCTCAGAATTTTATTGAGCACATCCGTGACCACATTGGGCAATGCAGTCGCCTATCCATCACGAGTGCAGATTCGCTTTGGTTATCAAGAGCGCTCAAATACCTATTATGCCAACCGGCGCCCCTTCTGAGCTCAATTAAGCTGGCTCTCCAGGACAGCTGTGACGAGCCCTTCGAGCTCGATGGGCTCATATCACTTTCCCTCTTGATACCCTACACCTGACAACCGTACAAATTCATGGAGTCCATTCCGCCTATCTTCCTTTCTGTTTGCCTGGTTTTATAAACGTAACATCCTTGCAGCTCGCAAGCATGTGGATCATCTATGGGTGGGCCGACCGTGCGTATTTACCCTTACGAGACACTCTAATGACTCTCCAAGCGTTGAATCACCTCGAGCTCCGGCTACACTCTTTCAGCACAAATAACCTCCGCCCGCCTATAGTGATGCCTAGCATACGATTCCTACAAATAGATAGACTGTACCTACGAGATCAGGGACTAGAAATAAACCCAGAGGATGACGCCTATCTCGATGTCATCATTCACTCTATCTACGCAGAATCATTAACTACCCTTTCGATCAAAGGGTGGAACCGCAGCGCACCAGGATTGAATTTATCTCGTGATGAAGAGCTGAAGTCCCCTTTCCTCTCACTGCAACACTTGATACTTCGTAACATCTCCCTGGATGTGCCAGACCTTCGGGTCGTGGCTCGTAGATTTCCCGGGATCGAGTGGTTGACCTGTCACGCCCAAGAACCACTGAATCCAGCTACATCCGATATCTACCACGCTATTACCCATGTCACTCCTCGCCCAGGGTACAGATAAGATGACGAAGATGATGAAGGCGACGCTACTAGTCGCCAATGCTGGCCCAAACTGCATACCATCGCAGCAACAGCATCCGACACCCCGTTGGATGTCGTGGCATTGCATGACGAGATCTCTCACTTGCAAGGGGCCGGCCATCCGATTCGCAAACTCAAGTTACCGAGACATTTGTGTCAGATGGCGGGGGCGGAGGCAATGGCCTACTTGCGGACAATTGTCGAGGTGGATGACTTTGGCATGGACTGGCCGACGCCATTTGAGTTTATTTGAGCTTCGAGGTATGTTGTCCTATGCAGACATCCGTGTTTAAATCGTTGTTGACTATTGATTCGACTGCTGATCAGCAGAGAGGCTGACATGCACTCTCAATTTTCTTAGTGCTGCTCGTACAATCATTGAAAAACTTTTCAAAAACAGCAGTAGTATGTTCATCATGCCGAGCGATTTGCATTTTTGCCACCCTAAGAGTCTTCCACTTGTTTGATATTAGTTATTTATGTTGGAGATTTTGGTATACGCAGATTTCGCCGGTGTTGTTGCGGCCTACTTCCAGCCAAAATACAACTTGTTTCGTAGATTTTTGATTTTTGATGGAGAACTGTCATGAACGGTCGACGCGAGACCAGGTACAGCTCTGGCGAACATGGCCCATGGGATCCGAATCGTTTACAACTATTCAGGTTCAAGGTTCACGAATCACTTCCACTCCTGGATCACTATTCCTACTAAGGGGGGCTCGGTGAATGCATACACTGTCTACATGCGAGAACAGAACTCAAGTATCTCAATCTAAGCAGTCTTCCTCGTCTCCATCTTTCTGAGCATCTGGTTCTGCACAACAATCAACAGCGCGTAAAGCATTTCAATACGCTGTCAAACAATCAGTAATCAGTATCGCTCTGCACTTCACAATGAGTTTGAGTTCTTGACTGCAGAGACTCACTGGTACCGACACACCCCGCTTCCTAGCCTCCCGGACCACCTCCCCCAGTATCACCTCCACCTCAATCGGCCCGCCTTGCTGTGCGTCCACCAGCATGCTGGGGCGGTGGTTATTGCTCGCTACGACGTGCAATGCCGCGGTGTCGCGAATCATTGAGTCCACAAATGAGGAGGGGATGCCCTGGGGAGCGGGCAGATCGGGGATGCCTATAGCCCGGGCTACAAAATACAAAAAATACAAGGTGTCTCAGTGTCGGAAACGTCAAGATTAAGGATAGAGCCGGTGACTGACCAACAGAAAGTGCCTCCTCCAAAACAGCGCGCATGTTCGGGAGAGTGTATTCCTCCACCCACTTCCTGGTGCTCTCGCTCACATACACACCATTCTGATACACCTCTCCGTCCTTGGGCGGGGGCCGCCAGAGGGAGGGCAGCGGGTACGTGGTGAGCGTGGCGGTGCAGGACCACACAATATTCCAGAAGTTCTTTGCGAATTTGACAGTGTATATCGATGGGACGATTGTAAATGTGGAATCCACCCCGCCCTTTTCGAGCATTTCTTGGAGGTCAGTCAGTGCGGGTGGGGGTGGTGAGGAGGAGGTAGTCGAGGTGTCCGGATGGTACATGCCCATAGACATACGGTCCTATCACGCGCATCATGCATCAAGTCCGAAAGTCAACATGTAAGTAACACGCAGGAGAGAAAGAGGGCAACATACGTTCATGTCCCCGTGCTCAACAAAGTTATCTCCTACTATGGTCGCAGCGATATACACCGCCGTGCTCACCACCTTGGGCGCACCTTTCCCCAGACGCTCGAGCACGCCATAGACGTCCGCTTCGACATTAAGGCCATTTTGTAGGAACACATACGTCGGCTGGTCAAACTTGTCGGAATAAGGTGACGCGAGGAGGGGCGCGAGGAGCGCGGAGGTAGGTGATACATCGGGGAGGGCTTTTGTAGTAAGGATGACGTGTGAGTATGCTCGGTCGGCGGCGGATGCCACTGAATTACATACTGCGCATGTAGAATTCAGCACTGGTCGTGTATGCATCGTGTATCTATGTAAAGATGGGTACTCACGGCGATCTGGCCTCCACCCAACTTGCTCGCCGTATCTCGCGCTCTTGATGTGCAACCCGTCGCCTTCAAAGACCATTGTATGACTTCGCATTATTCAATCGCAGAATAGGTGTTACTCACGTTCTATAGTGGCGTAGTTACTACGAGCCACGGCCGTTACACGTACAAGACCGCTCCGTTTGAGCACCAAAGCGTCTACAATGGTTCGATCCGACTAGGCATTCGCGGGGGAAGATTGCAACGACTCACATACGGATCCAACGGCTCCTAGGCCAATCAGGAGGACGTCCTTTACTGGGGCACTCATCGCGATCGTGCGGCAGATAAGTGGCAGTTAATTATGAGGAAGTTAAGTTTCGTCGGAGGTCATTGTTGTATGCACATGCAGGCGCCCGGCCCGGGTCAGGTCCGACATCGGATGACTCAGGTCACGTCCATGTGGTTCAACTCGGACTGCCATGCTGCGTTTGACTCTCAGTGAATCCAACATTATAATATGATGTTAATATTGAGGTATAAAGAGATTTACACACTACTTCGAAACGAGGACCGTAGGCATATGCAGGCCTCTAATAGCCAAACCTAATGAACCCCCTTTTCCTCGTCTTGTCCACGTATGCCTTCTCGCCAAACTTCCTCTTCGGCTTCTCAACTCTATTCCTCACGGGCCACTTCAGCTCGGGCTTGAAGCCACGCCCGTCCTTCGCGCCCTCCCCACCAAGCTTGACGAGGGGCACGTAGCCCCGATCGCGAGCGTCGACGTAATTTAGAGTCGCGATCATCTTCAACTCGGCGAGGAACGAGGGCGATTCAATATTCACGAGCGGAGGCACGAACGTCGCGTGCGTATCAGACTGCGAGACGTATGGGGTGTTGTACACCCTCGTGTGGCGCCCATAGTGAGTCATGAGCGTACCGCGGCGGCCATGCTCATCCGGGGGATACGAAACGGAGCCGTCCAGGTGGTGCACGGGATCGTCGACGTGCGGTTTGCGCAACGGGGCGACCTGATGGGGGTAGGGCGAGAAGCCAGCGACCTCGCGGATGTCGTCCCACCGCTGGCGTAGCCATGCCACGAGTCTCCGCGCGTTGTCGGCGCCGCCGGTCGGGCCCCACCCAACGAGCTGCCCGTCAAGCGCCTCCATGACCTGCCTAGGCGGCTCGCCATCGTCGTTGAGGGGCAGCGCGGCGAGAAAGTCCATGAGGTAGCAGAACAGGTCCTGTTGTTCGCCCGGCATGAGCCCCAGCAATAACACACATATTTCGATCTGCTTGCGCTCCAACGGGATGATTTCAGAGAGCTTTCCGGTGAAGGTGGAGTTGGGGTCGTTCATGTGATCCGTGTAGCGCTTCCTGGTCGGCTGTACGCACCACTCGAACATGGGCCCGGAGATGGCAGCATCCAGCGGGTACACAGGGATGTTGTGCAGCTCGCGCTGCAGGACGACGAGGACGTCCATGGGGCCCTCGCCGCTGGTGCTGAAGAAGTGCTCCTTGTACCACCAGCCTTCCTTCCTATTGTGTTCCACGGTGTACGGACCGTGTTCGAGTGCGGCGACGTAGTCGCAATACACATCGGGGAAGATGTTCGAGAGCGGAAGATTTGACCTGTCGAAGCTCGACAGGCGCAGATGCTCGATGGCCGCACGTATGATATTTGGGACGATGTAATCACCGCCCGCCGTGGGTGCCTCCACCAGTTTCATCTTTGGGTGTTGAAAGTGGTTGGGGGAGTGCATCGACTGCACGTCATCCGCCAGGAGGACCCCTTTGACGCCATTCTGGCGGTGTGGCCTCGCTTCGGGATGGATCAGTGCTTTGTGAATGAAGTTATACCGATGGCCGGCAAGATCGAAAGTCCATTCATTCGACAGGTCCAGGGCCTGGTGAAAGGTAATCTTGATGTTTTCCGAGTGCTGTCCGGCTTGTCGCTGACGTTGGATGCCCTGCGTCGGTGTTACGAGCCCGTGGGTGGGCATACTTGAAGTGTAATGCTTAGCGGGAGCGTTGCGGATGGTAGAACCAACCCCGAATGACTTACGGTCATAAACCACACGAAGGTCGGGTTGAATCAGGGAAGCCATCTTGAAGGTGATTAAAGCAAGATGTCGAAGGCGTTAGCAGATAATTAATAGAGATAGAGATAGGGGCAGAACTATGTTGCTATGCGTAACGGTATAAGAGTAGAGTGTGGATGATGGAGGTTTGAGAAGAAGATGTGAATGAGGATAGGGGCAGGCCAGCGGCGAAATTTATATGTTTTAAATAGGGGGCTTGGTGTGGTTTGTCGTTGTATGCAGCTGTTTTGGTGTAGGTAAGCATCGAACGAATCTATGTGAAGTACCTCGAGCTCCTGATGTGCAGTCCACTGCCTTCAACTGCCATTTGAGACTCTGCATGCATAATATTTATACCACATGTTCGATAGCACCAACCGCGCCAAGTCCGTTGCCCAGTGCTTCAGCACCAGCGAGTGCCCAATTTAGTTTAGAGCCGTATTGAGATCTCGTTTTATTACAGAGAAGCTACAGACAGAGGAGGAGGAGCTCCGGTACAAGCAGCCTGAGGCATCAGAAGCAGAGGGCGCAGACTCGGAATCTAGTAGTTTGATGTCCTCGACTGGGAGTAGGTGTATGATTTCCAGTTAACCTCCCAGCTAGCTCTTTTAATACCAGGGCATCAGCAATAGTAATGCTCTGATATAATACTTGATCAGTAGACATTAAGTGAACAAAATACATCACGTACTTATAAGAGGTTATATAATTTCAACACATTTAACCCCTGACCAGGGCGTAGCCCTAAACGCCAACCGGTGCCTACCTACATCCTCGGGAGTTTGCAGACCACTGGACTAGAAAGTAGAGGCAGATGGAGATATGTATATCATTCAACGTTTAATAATTAGTGAGACTGCCGTATCACTGACAAAGCGGAGCGCGAATGCTACTAGTGTGTCGCGATCCTCGGAGGTGATGTGCCTATCGTAAAGGGGAAAATATAGGAGAGAGAAAGCGCAGCCCTGATTATAGAACGAGACCTGAAGGCTGCTTTGGAAATTTTGATGTAGGAACATCGTATAGTTGGAAGTTATTGGCGGAGCGTGGATGCCTAGCAAGGTCTTCTCAGGAGGTGAAACGAAACATAGCGGGGCCACAGCTCGAGTCCACTGCTCATTTCTTTGAGATGGTGGTCTTTTTGGACAGCATGTCGATCATAATATAAGAAGATTACCAAGTTAGCAAACGATCGTGGAGGACAAGAGTTGAAAGCGTCTCGAGATGATCTGTGGCGTAGAAATCGATGTCCCTGTCCACTGCAGCGCTAACCACCGTTCTCAGAGTTATGGCCTAAACATCGGGGAGTCGATCAGCCCACAGTCGGATATTAATGAAGCCGCCAATGGTTCGCTATGCTAGTGATGAGGAATATGGGTCCTAATTTTGACTGAGTACCAAAGGCGACCTTTCGGTGTGAATGGCTGGGTGTTGAATAAGGACTCGTATTCCAGGATGGGGAGCCCAGGACGATGAGATATGGATCGTTGTGTGAGGTAGACTTGGACTTGGGAAGTCTGAAAACGACAGCAACGATATTTGGACATTGTGCAGTATAGTCTGGTAATATTTGCCATTTGATTCATAATTATGATATACCGAGAGTTTTACTCACCAGAATGTGAGGCACTCCTACTATCCAGGTCTGCCTCTTGGGTACACCCTAACCACGCTGAAAACCCTGACGAAAACCCTGACCACAAAATAGTCCCAGTCGTCGGGAAGACGTAGACCTCCTATGTGATCGGAGTGAAGCTGACTGGGAGCTGGGGGGCTACATTTAGAGCCATGATCCCGCAGAAGCATCATATCTGGCAGTCGTATCTTCTGCCCATTAGGGGTTGACCGTGCCATGCTGAAGAGTAAAGTGCAGAGACGCCACCGGAGGGCTCGACAATTTTATAGCGGTTGGAATGTAGTGCCATTTGACGAAAGGCTGGAGGCAGGGGATTACTGCGTTGTGTGTAATCCGTACCTACTCGTAACGATAGCCCAAATAAAATGCGTAAAGTACCTGACTTCCAAAGACCAATCACGTGTAGTTATCGTAAGTTATGTGCATATAGAAGTTCCAGACTTCCTGGTATTAAACAAGTGGTGAGCGAGCCCGAGCGGCTCGCTTTTAGCATAACTTTCGAAACAGATACTTTTAGGCAAGGTTTAACTATCGTTTTCACTTTCGTTCTTATTTACATTCCGTCCCATACTACTCCAGACCACGTATGAGGTCGTCGACTCCCTGCGTTCATCGCTTATCGCCACATATAGCCACATTACTTACACCCATCACTACCCTCCCCATTCTGTACCTCTAATATTTCGAAGTCTCCTATTACTCTCCAAAAACGTCTTACGTAAGAAAAGAGTAACTCCTAATTTCCTGACACAGCTCAAACTTAGGCCGAAACAAGACCCTTTGTGCTGCATACGCGTCCGACGCTGATTGCTATTTCCGTTCCAGGAAAGCAAGAGCAGTCATGCTTAGTACCGTCCCACCTCTCGCCTTTCTGCGTGCTATTGTTCGCAACTATCCGAAGCTGGTAACCACGAGGGAGGACACCGGAAGTAACGTTACCGGAGGAGTTCTAACACCTCCTACGAAAGTAGAAGAAGCTCTTAACATCCGACATTCATACCTCAGGGTGACTACTCATGGGCTAACTCCTCTCCCTTCTGATACCTTGCGTGGTTTGTTGTCAGCCTGAAGTCCGTGAGCGAACTCTGTCGCTTACCTCCGATACATCCCGTAGTCCGTCTCGTGGTATTGGTTAGGTACGAGTACCGAGTGGCTTCCGACGTCCCCTAGTACGGCCAGCTCCTTTGCTATCCAAGACCCCTTTCCCAGTATCGCTCTGCTCAAAGCCCCCTTCCAAGCTGCTCGCGCACTCGAGTAATAAACCCTGACAAGGTACAGGTATACCAATATTGTCCGACTACCGATCCAGCCTATGCGAACCAAACGAAGCACCATAACCTTCTATAATACTTTCCCTTTACCTCTCTATAACAGCTGGCTCGAGAATTCTTTCGCCTTCCTGCCGTAAGACGTTTACAGAAGCACCCTGTCTTTCGCCCCTTGAACTTTAATCCTTTGTGTATTGATCTAAACCTACTTGGAGATTAAGAGGGTGAGCATACGGGACCTCGTCTTAGGAAACATCCTCCTGGGGCTTAAGTTGTTCAGAGCAGCTAAACGACCCAGGTCTTAGATCTCTGCCAGCGCGCAGAAGCCGATATTTTTTTGCGAAGGGTGACCTGCAACGTCGTCAACGACACGAGTAAAGGGGTTTAACTTCAGACGTGCTGTCATTACGAGAGTGACCACAAGCCCTTACTTTCGAAAGGTCAGCTTGGACTTTCCATGTGACGGCGTATTGTCAAAGTCGCGTAAGGCTCTCCAAGGGGCCGGTTGTAGAGCCAGACGTTGAGACCGTAGACGACTTTAAAACCCGGACGTGTATGCACCTCGCCTCCGCCAGACACGGTACCGAGCCAGTTATACGACTTCATTTGGAGAAACTCTCGTGACCGACCCAAGACCGACGAAAATCGATTTGAGACCCGTTGAGACCGAGAAAGAGATACTATAGCGGCTTTCCCTGACGCGTATAACGACCGGAAACCGGGTTGACAGTGTACTATTGCATTAGTAGACTCAGTGCCTATAGTCCTTTTACAGTCTGTGTTGTAGTAACAAGGACGGTAATGGCTGGAGTAGTGGAAGTTATTAGGTCCGTCTTTGCATATATAGGAACTCTATATCTCGTTTTTCACAGCGTTTTCACGTTTCTAACGTCACGTCGTTGAGACGGTCTGGCAGGGTAAGCTGTGACTCGAGGGTTGGTAGTTGGCAGATACGCCGGAGGTCGGGTGTTAGGTGGAGGGAATGTCCCGACACGTATCCTATTAGGGTCCTATTAGGGTCGTCTTCTTTGCTGTTCTTGTATAGGCTATTTGCTCTTGTGAGTGAAAGAGGGACACTTCTGGGTCATAACTCTAAAACGCTTTTACCGTGACAATAGGCTGTAGGAAAGGCTCTCGACTGACCAGAGGCGCGCGCCCAGCTTTTATGAACGTTGCAAACGGAAGTTGTCAACGAAACCTGTCGGCACAAGCGTCGGACTCCAGTGGCGCAACGACTGCCATTGAACACGTAGTTCTGTAGTCAGAAACTCGTTCGGCGAATCACGGTCACCTTTCGGTCGTTCTCTTGTAG
The DNA here is from genome assembly GCA_001630335.1 of Athelia psychrophila. Classification (NCBI taxonomy): domain Eukaryota; kingdom Fungi; phylum Basidiomycota; class Agaricomycetes; order Atheliales; family Atheliaceae; genus Athelia; species Athelia psychrophila. Next base: position 43,199 of record KV417628.1, read on the forward strand.
CTGGTAGCTGGTAGCAAACTCATCCTCTTCTGAAGGAACTCACTTCTCTTTCGTCTTCTTCCGTAGGTCTTAATACGAGCCAGCCGTTATCGCTGAAGCTGACCGGGGAACGGACGAGGTTTTACCCTGCGGCACTTAACCCTTTACGTTTCTTGCGTGACGGACCGGCAGTCCTGATACGTTCCTCATAGGCTACGGTGACCTTATAAACTACTTAAATAGCACCAGCGTAACACCTCCAAATAACTCCTTCCAAGCCTGTAGCCCAAGGGGCAAGCCAGCGAAGCTAGAGACTCAGACGCAGAGTAAAGGGAGTTGCTAGTGGATGAGGTCATGCG
>KV417628.1:43561-61846 GCA_001630335.1 Athelia psychrophila
CGGGAGCGACTGAAAGTCAAGCTAACTCGAATCCTCCCCGTGGAGAACGACCCTCTCTATAGGCTTTCGAGAGAAGTTTCTTGTACGTCTACGTTGGCACTACCTGTCCGCCGCTGTCACGGGTTATACCAGTGCCTACTCGAGTTCTTTAAGTACTCTCTATAGTAAAAGACGGTACTTGGGACTCTACATATAAAGGTGCCCCTTCCTGGCCCTGGACCGTTCCTTTCGCCGTCGATAAAAAGACGGAGGAAGACCCAGTCCTTACAAGTTTAGAAGCTGCTTTCTTAACTATGTCATCTAAAATAAGGTATCGGCCCCTCAGCGGTCACGCTACAACGCGGTTGCGACACTTTGCACTCTATGTTCTCTGGGCTTCACTGTGACCCCGAGAACACCTTCTTCCGACGGCCGGAGCTTATGGTACCGTTCGTAAAGTAGTCCTTCTCAGCTTTAGCCGCGTAGGTTTAAAACGTCGGTCAACTGGAGCTAAACGTGCAGAGAACGGAAGCGTAGATCAAGGAGGTCAACCAGCTGCTCAACCGCGGAACGTTGCCGCTTGAGAAGCTCCGCAAAGCTATCGTTTTCGCACGCTGCCGCGGCTAGGAGCAACCAGACCACGTATCAGACTAAGTCTCACAGTTATTGGCAGCTAGCTACACATTTTTATAACGTATGACCACAAAAGTTCCGGAACCGACCAATTTTTACGCCTTTGTTTAAATTCCCGTGACCACCATCAACGAGTTGAGCCAAAGTAACCGGCTAGCACTCGGTTACAGCAGCAGATCAACAGGGCCCGGGGCCGGCTTCTCGACGCGATTAATAATTCGAGGCGAGACGAGTGCTCGAGGAAACGGTCGTTGCAAATGGTCCAGCGTTAAGAGGTAAAAGTCTCCCTGAACCGTACAAGAGTGTCGGCTGTTGTTTGAACCTCAGGTTGCTGCGTAGACTACGATGTTCTGGTAGTGACTGACGCCAGTGCAGCCGCTGAAGCAAGGTTCGAGAGTATTCACGTGGTGTGTGAGGGGGTAGCGGACCCCCCGATGCCTTAGAGCTGCTTGCGTCGAGTAAGAATCCGGTACTACACCTACTCTCTGCAATACCCTCACGTCGTCCCAGTCTTGCACCAAGTGACCGTCCACTCATAGGGCGGGTTATTTGTGTATGTGAGGGAAAGAGTAACACGTAGGGCTGTCGAGGCCAAAGTGCGGGTGGACACGCACCCTCTGGTTGTACCTCTCACGTTTACTTCATAATGTAAGGCAGGTATCTCACCTATGGATTAATGAGAAAGCGGAACATTCAAGACCTAATAAAACCGACGCTTATATTAGACTAGTACTAGCGTCCAAACCTCCTCTGGATGAACGACCAAAGTGACACCGTTCGTACGAGTATGGCGTTAGACAGTCGATACGGAGAAGCGACCGGTTTGACTCGGGACACTGGCCAGATCATTCATAAAGAATCGTAAAAGTAATAGCGTACTTGCGTTTGGGACTGACTGTGCATTCAGTCAAGAGGCGAAGGTATGGGCCTTATTAGATACGTAAAGAGCCGAGAAGGGCGGTTAATTTGCACCGCGGACTCCGTCGTGACTCAAACGACCACCCGGTTCGGCAGAGTCTGTAAAACGTAGTAAGGCCGTGTGGTCTATTCGTGAGTCTCCGACGTCGCGACCCCTATCGATGTCGCTAATGCCACGTCCATCCGATAGGTTTGAGGTGTCCGGACTAAATACAGATTGACGGTTGTGACTCACGTCTGTCCGGACTAGTCAAAGCACGAACCATATGAAGCCGACCCAAAGTAGCTGCACCACGACTCGGCTCGCTACAACGTTCCGAAGTAGCGACGTCAACGGCACTAGTAGTACTAGCTTGTCGAGTAAGGCTACGAGCCAGATCAGCGCGACCTCTTCCGGAATTTGGGAGTGTGGTGGCCGCTCTTCAAGTACAAAAATCATCTCTTATACACCTGGGTAAGGGTAGTATGGTGTCGGTAGCACTCGAAGCCGCGCGAGGATCGCAACCACACGGATGCGTAATAGTTTGCGAAGAGCTTCTCCACCAGCAAGTAGATGGCGGACGGCCTCCACAACCATCATCAATAGTAGAGGTGCTCAAGCAAGAGAGGTAATATAGTCGAAGGGGTGAAAGTTAAATAACTGATAAGCAAAGATGATCAGAACAGGCTGCTCGAATCTACCCTGCTTCTACCGCAGCGCTATGAACCACGTCATGGATAGTTGTGCCCTTCGAGGAAGTAGGTCGATGGCAAGGCTGTACGTTTGTAGTTCATGTACGTGTTCTGTTGGAGTTGGCGTCACATACACGTGCAGAGCGTCGGAAAGTTAAAAGAATTTGATTTATAAGAAAACGAGAAGGTCGAACTATAGGCAGTAACCGAAGGAGCTAAGATAGCAACGGCGCTTTGTCTTGAGGAGGGCGAAGCCGATGAGGTAGAGGGGATTGGCGCTCGAGCAGCGGGAGCCGCGCCCTTTGGAGCACCCCAGGAAATAGGGCCCTTGCGAAGGACGGATGCCCAGGTAGTGCGCGTCGTCCTACTTGCGCCTACAACCCCGCTCTTGCGTCTACCGTAGCGACCAAACGAGCCGTGACCAGAACAACCGGTGTAAGAAGGACGATGGAACCAACAAAATGGATGGCTTTCCCCAAAATCGTAGACACATTCACGGCGAACGAGCTCTAACGGTACACATGGTTTCGACTGGTCTTCGCTATACGTCCTAGAAGGACCAGCGTGACAGCAATAAGCGACTTCGGGGCGTACTATATCGTATGATGACCTTCATGCAACCTAGCCAAAAGGAGTTGATCAAACTACCTACTGACTACTCAACTAAAGTCCTACGTTAGAACCTGCCTAGAGCGCAACTACTAATAGTGGAAACGTACGAGGTACTATACCTTACAGCTCCAACCTTAGCATCACCGATAGTAGTATAGAGACGAGGACCAGCAGTCCGCTAGCAGGTTCGGCGCATACCGGTAGGAGCATACAAAGAGGACCTCATGAAACCCTCTTTCTGCTGACTCTGGCAAACACAAACGACATCCCGGCACATGGACCTTGTCTGTTCACCTTTGGCCACTTACTTTTGCTTCTACGTGGTCTCCTTCATGGACCACGTTACTAGTAAGCCTAGGCCCTCTTGGATCTAAAGCCAGGCATGAACGGTTAGAAGAGTATGGGTGTCTGAGACTGGTACAAGGATCGGTTGTGACGCGTCGAGTTCCCATTTCTTACGAAGTTGAAACCCACCCTAAGTAAGACTAAGTACAAAATGTCTCGCAAATTCTGCTAAGCTCAACATGCCTCTGCGCGAGTCAGTAGGGAGTCTCCGCGGAGCTTCTCGAGTCTGAAGGCAAGAGCAGAAGGTATACCGACTGTACCTATCAACACTACGCAGCACTCAAAAGATGAAAAGAGAAGTTGGTTGGTACAGTTTTAGACTGTACGGTGTGTCACGACACGTCTAGAAGGTCCTCGATAAGTGCTACATAGTTCGGGCGCCTCAGTTCTAGAAGCAATGAGTAGAGGCAAGTCCTGGCGAGTTCATAAAGGTCTTTCGCCCATAGTACCTCGACGACCCCGGTCTCCGCAAAATACTATTGGATCGACTGCGCTACCGGTTCCAACTCTCAGCCACTCTCCTTACTCTACTAGTGCTGCCTAATTGCTTGACGCACCTACCGGACTAAAGCTGATGATGTATATACTGCGTTGTGTGTAATCCGTACCTACTCGTAACGATAGCCCAAATAAAATGCGTAAAGTACCTGACTTCCAAAGACCAATCACGTGTAGTTATCGTAAGTTATGTGCATATAGAAGTTCCAGACTTCCTGGTATTAAACAAGTGGTGAGCGAGCCCGAGCGGCTCGCTTTTAGCATAACTTTCGAAACAGATACTTTTAGGCAAGGTTTAACTATCGTTTTCACTTTCGTTCTTATTTACATTCCGTCCCATACTACTCCAGACCACGTATGAGGTCGTCGACTCCCTGCGTTCATCGCTTATCGCCACATATAGCCACATTACTTACACCCATCACTACCCTCCCCATTCTGTACCTCTAATATTTCGAAGTCTCCTATTACTCTCCAAAAACGTCTTATGTAATAAAAGAGTAACTCCTAATTTCCTGACACAGCTCAAACTTAGGCCGAAACAAGACCCTTTGTGCTGCATACGCGTCCGACGCTGATTGCTATTTCCGTTCCAGGAAAGCAAGAGCAGTCATGCTTAGTACCGTCCCACCTCTCGCCTTTCTGCGTGCTATTGTTCGCAACTATCCGAAGCTGGTAACCACGAGGGAGGACACCGGAAGTAACGTTACCGGAGGAGTTCTAACACCTCCTACGAAAGTAGAAGAAGCTCTTAACATCCGACATTCATACCTCAGGGTGACTACTCATGGGCTAACTCCTCTCCCTTCTGATACCTTGCGTGGTTTGTTGTCAGCCCGAAGTCCGTGAGCGAACTCTGTCGCTTACCTCCGATACATCTTGTAGTCCGTCTCGAGGTCTCGATGAGGACTTTGAGCTCGATGGGCTCGGACCACTTTTCCCGCTTGGTGCCCCACACCTAACAACCGTCCAACTTTATAGGATCGATCCCTCCTCTCTTCCTTTCTGTTTGCCTGCTTTTATGAACGTAACGTCCTTGCAACTCGCTGGAATTTGGACGGAAATTAACGCAGCCGGCGATGAGTTGTTTGTGCCCTTACGAGACACTCTCGTGACTCTCCAAGCGTTGAACCACCTCGAGCTCCAGCTGGACTCTTTCATCACGGATAACCTCCGCCCACCCATGGTTCTGCCTACCTTGCGATTCTTGCAAATAAACGGAAAGGGTGTTTACTGTCTCTATGACATCATTCACTCTATCCATGCAGAATCGTTAACTACCCTTTCGATCGATGGGTGGAACCACAATGAACCAGGATTGTATTTATCTCATGGCGAAGGGTCCAAGTCCCATTTCCCCTTACTGCAACACTTGATACTTCGTAACATCTCCCCAGATGTGCCAGACCTTCGGGTCGTGGCTCTTAGATTTCCTGGGATCGAGCGGTTGACCTGTCACGCTCAAGAATCACTGAACCCAGCTACGTCCGATATATACCACGTAATCACCCACATCGGAGATGATGAGAATGATGGAGGCGACGTTACTAGCCACCAACGTTGGCCCAAACTGCATACCATCGCAGTAACAGCATCCGACACCCCGTTAGATGTCATGACATTGCATGACAAGATCTCTCGCTTGCAGGAGGGCGGCCATCCGATTCGCAAACTCAAGCTGCCCAATCATTTGTGTCAAATGGCGGAGGCGGAATCAATGGCCCACTTGCGGGAACTCATCGAGGTGGATGACTTTAGCATGGACTGGCCAACACCATTTGAATTTATTTGAGCTTCGAGGTACGTTGTCTTACACAAACATCTGTGCTTAAATCGTTGTTGATCATTGAGCCGACTGCTGATCAGCAGGGCGGTTGATACGCACTCACAATTTTCTTGGTGCTACTCGCGCATCGCTGCAAAACAAACGATAGCGGAAGTGATATGGCCATCATGCCGAGGGATATGCATTTTTGCCACCCAAGAGTCCTCCACCTGCTTGGGATTAGTTATATATGGTGCATGAAGCTGGGCATTCGGCACGCTGTACAGGGAGGACCCAGCGGAGGAGCGTCGTGACCGGATGCACAGCGTAGAGCGGGAGAGAGGATGATTCGCCATGTGCCTACTGTCTGTCCATACTGTACTGTCTAATGCCACTGAATGTCTCTGAACGTCTATCCTCCTGCTCCCTTCCCCGGATCCCGGGCCATCCCCGTCGCTATAGGCGACGCGCTTGAGCGTAGCTCACTACTACAACGCAGAGTCAAGTGGCATGAGACTGCGCTTGCTCGATTGGACGCGAAGGCTTTGGTAAAGTTAGTCAATATTTCACGATGAAGAACATTAGTCGCGAGATCTGCGCATGCGTACAAATGGCTTGCAATTGGCTGCTTCGTGAATATAATAATATTGATGACATGCCCTGTCAAGGCTTTGCCTGATCATGACATCGAAACGGAAGCAAATCGGAGGATCCCTATTCAGCGCAATTTACTGACCCCTATTTCTCTTTAGTTGACCAACACGTCCATTAATATTGGTTGATCCATCGTAAGAGATCGAGTCATAGTTTATCGGTATGCAGCATTTACTCATACCAATCATCCTACATTAACGCCTTCAAATTGCATCTTAGAAAGATAACACTCCCAGGCCAAGGCTATTCTTGCAAATGCCGATATCGAATCTTCACGACGAGATCTTTATGATGGCATTTGAGATCGGCATGCATCTCCAACAAGACGATCAGCCGCACTTTGGATCTCTCGTGTCGCATGTCGCACGCCGTTGGCGCAAAATTGCGCTCGCAACACCCTTGCTGTGGACGGAAATCCGGTTTACCAAGTCTATGTCTGAAGGCTTGCCTTACCCGGAGATTCAAAAAGAAAGAGCTGCCGCTTTTCTCTTGAGGTCCATGCCTCTGCCAGTAGAATTTGATATCGACGGTCTGGGTGCGGAGAATTTCCGTGCGGAGGATGATCCATACAACGAGACGCCGCCGGCCTTCCTGCAGCTAATGATTGACCACATGGGACGCTGCCGCCACCTGCGCATTGTGGATGCGCATCCGCAAGCTCTGACACTGACACTCGAATTCCTCCACTCCAAAGTGGCTCCCCTCCTGAGCTCGATCGCGCTGGCCCGAGATGCCAGCTATGATGATACCTGGGAATTTGAAGAGCCTCCCTTCCAGCTCGTTGCCCCTCATCTCACAACCGCCCAACTATACGGCATCGACGTATCGTGCATGCCTGATTTTCTTTCGGCGTTCCGGAAATTGACATCATTGCGGGTCATCTCTGTCATTATAGGCGACCCCTACAATGACGCGGAAATATACAGTGGTTTCAGAGATGGTCTCATGGCATTGCCATCATTGAACCACCTCGATTTACGAATAGACGGTCACTTCAGTGCGAGGGCATCTCGCTCCCCAATCGTCTTACCCGCTCTCCACTTCCTGCGCCTGCTGGACGCAACCGGTGGAGTCCTCGACGACATGATCCAATCTACCCATGCAGCGTCCTTGATTACCCTTTCTTTGGGAGGGTGGGATACCGAAGAGGATTCTCCCATCGGTGACCAAATGGAATCGCGCTTCCCATCCCTGGAGCATTTGATCATTGCAAAGGACTTGGAAGACCTTGATGTATTTGCGCGCAGCTTTCCTGGAATTAAGCACCTGACTTGCGACGGGCACCTCGACATCAACCACCTACTCACCCATATGTGTGCCAGTGCACAGTGCGATGACGGAAACGATATATCTGTCGGTGACGAATGGAATATATGGCCTGCACTCCAAGTCATCGCGGTATCAGAGTCGTATGGCCTGTCGAATCCCACGGAATTCATCCGGCCCAACGTGATTTCCAAGGTAAAAAGTGGCGACCACCCGCTTCGCAAGCTCATGTTAGCAAGAGATGAATTTGATTGGGCGGATGTGGATGAGATGGTGGATCTGAGAAAATTGGTCGAGGTGGGGGACTTTAGCGTCAACTGGCCGAACCCATTCGGAAAATTGTTATAAGGTACACTCCAAACACATGCATCCACTTTTGAGATATTGCTGATTAGTTGACAGTGGATTTGGAGAGTTAGCACAGCAAACACGATGTCAGTTCTCGCTAAGTTTGAGAGACATGCAAGAGACATGCACCGTAAGTTGCTTGCGATAGGTTATGTATGGAGTACTTGTACAGCTTGGTCCCATATACACTTAACCATGCGGCTTCAAACCATGGCCCTCTGGTCCTCCCGCGTGTGATATGCAATTATGGTGAATTTGACACGCAAAGTTGTCTCAAATAACGCAGTTGAAGTTTGGTTAAAGTTCGGCACAAGCCACGACATCACGTGGATATTTCGAGCTCCGCTCACCTTGTGGCAGCGGCGAATCAACGCAAAGTCAACGTCAAGTTTTAAAGTTCGACGTTACAACTTACAACCACCACCACCACCACCAACAGGATTTTTCATGTACTTGTGTCAACTTCTATCGGTATGCAAGCCTTCTAACTTTTGAGGCATTCTAAGATCAATTGAATTGACTCTCTTCGATAGCGCCGTGGATGCAAAGAACATCCAGTGCATCACAACGGGAATCCGTGGACAAACGTGCGTCATCGTGCCCGTTTGCATTCACAGCTGGAGGAAATTGCAACTACAAGGAGCAAAATCTTCCGCGAGCTGGAAGAATTAGACGAACAGGAGAGAGCCGTGCGCAGAGAGCTCAATTCGAATGTGCTGATTTCAATACTTCCTGACGACGTCCTTGCTATGGTATTTGAAGCTGGGGCGCTTCTTACACAAGGAAACAAAAGCCACTTCGGGTCTCTCGTGTCGCACGTTGACCAACATTGGCGCAACATCGCACTAGCTACTCCCCGACTGTGGAACAAAATATACTGTATCAAGCCCGAGGAAATGGATTACGATGATTCGTACCCAAAGGAATGGTTACCAAGACATGCTGCATTTCTTGCCAGGTCCCGATCCTTCCCCGTGGATATATACATTTCGGACTTCATGAACAACGATGATTTCTCTCCGAAATTTCTTGAGCTCATTCGGGACCACATTGGGCACTGCCGTCGCCTATCCATCACGCATGCAGATTCATTTTGTTTAGCACGAACGCTCGAATACCTATCATGCCAACCGGCACCCCTTCTGAGCTCAATCGAGCTGTCTTGCCACGAGACCTGCGACGACGACTTCCCGCTCTATGGGCTCGTATCACTTTTCCCGCTTGGCGCCCCACATCTGACAACCGCCCAAATTCATAGGATTCAACCCCTTTCTCTTCCCTCTTGTTTGCCAGCTTTCGCACACATAACATCCTTGCAACTCACATCCATTTGGGTTGAAGATTCTGCGGCCGATTATATGTCATTACGAAATAGTCTCATGTGTCTCCGGACATTGAATCACCTCGAGCTCCAACTGGATTCTTTCAGCACGGCAAACCTCCAATTTCCCATGGTGCTGCCTACCATACGGTTCCTGCACGCACACAAGAAGGACGAATGCCCCGATGACATTATTCACTCTATCCACGCAGAATCGTTAACTACCCTTTCGATCGATGGGTGGAACCGCAGGACACCAGGATTAAATTTATTTTGCAATGAATCGTTGGAGTTTAATTTTCCCTCGCTGGAACATTTAATTCTTCGTAACATTTCACCGGATGCGCCAGAACTTCGTATCGTGGCCCGTAGATTCCCTGGGATCGAGCGGTTGACCTGTGGTGCTCTAGAATCGCTAAACCCAACCACGTCCGATATCTACCACGTAATCACCCACATCGCTACTCGCCCAGGATACAGAGAAGATGAAGAGGAGAATGATGAAGGTGACGGAAATACCACTACTAGTCACAAACGTTGGCCCAAACTGCATACCATCGCAGTGACAGCATCCAACACCCCGTTGGATGCCGTGGCATTATATGACGAGATCTCTCACTTGCAAGGGGCCGGTCATCCGATTCGCAAACTCAAGCTACCTAATCATTTGTGTCAAATGGCGGAGGCGGAAGCTATGGCCCGCTTGCGGGACATCATCGAGGTGGATGACTTTAGCTTGGACTGGCCGACACCATTTGAGCTTATGTGAGCTTCGAGGGTACGTCGTTTTATGCATGCATCCGTGTTTAAACCTTTTTTGACCATCAAGCTGATTGTAGATTGACGGGGAAGTTGACAGGCACTCTCGATTTTCTTGGTGCTACTAGTTTTTGTTTCTTGTCGTACAATCGTTGCAAAAAAATGTGAATATTAATGAATGTAGTACATAGAGTCATCATCGTGCCCACCTGCTTGAGAAGCTGGGAATCCAATAAAAAATATTTGTGTTGCGCGATGCTGCGGTTGACGTGTGGAATATCCTCGACTGGCCGATTCCATTAATATTTGAACGATCTAGGAAGTCGAATATCATGTGATTTAGATTCGGAACTCACAAGCGCCCGGCGAGCGTCGGGCAAGTAAGTAATTCTCACTAAACTTGCACTAAACCGGGTCTTCCATCTACAACTATCTACATACAACACTCCCCCCGCCATCCCGAACGAAAATGTCTATTGCCCATGGGATACGAACGTTGGGCGTACTTGGTGGTGGACAAATGGGTTCGTCCATAATTGAGCTTACACCTCGCTTCTCCTTGACAGACTCGTCATTCGTTAGGCACGGGGATTGCTCTTGTTTCCGCTCTTCACGCCAAAGTTCCTGTTCTTCTTCACGATCGCTCGAAAGAACAAGTAGTCAAGGGTCTCTTATTGGTAGACAAGCTCCTGGCGAAAGATGTTGGCAAAGGACGCTTGACAGAACTTGAAGCTAAAGAAGCCAGAGCGCGAATCAGTGTCGTCGATAGCATGGAGGGTCTGAGGGATGTAGACATGGTGGTCGAGGTAAGTTTCTTTTATTTGAGTATAATCAATAGCTCTGACGAGTGTGGCATCCCAGGCCGTTTCCGAATCCCTTGCGTTGAAGCGACAGATCTTCACTACCTTCTCCCAAATCCTCCGCCCGGATGCGATATTGGCTTCGAATACATCAAGTATCAGCATAACCAAGATTGCTGCAGCAGTCGTACCCGCAGGGGAGAGTGCTGCGGGTGAAGTAGGGAAAAAGGCTGCTTCACGTGTTGTCGGTACGCTCCTGGAGTCACTCGCGATGCATACAATACTAACTCGCGTTACATCCAAAGGATTACATTTCTTCAACCCCGTACCTGTCATGGTAAGTAAAATAGTGCTGAAATGCTGAATTTCGACTAATATACTGTTATAGAAATTAGTGGAGCTGATCCCCGCTATTCAAACCTCAGACGACACGCTCAATAGGGCTCATGCTTTTGCTTCAGCTTGTGGGAAAGGTGAGAACCTCCTCACATCTTGCGGTAGACGTATTCTCAATAATCTCCGGATCCTGTGGCAGAGGTTACAACATCGAAAGACGTACCCGGGTTCGTAGCGAACGCGTTACTGATGCCTTATATTAACGAGGTGCGTAGCAAACTTGTTTATATCGCATTGCGAAGTCAGGTCTGATTGATTATATAGGCTATCACATGGCTGGAGAGAGTGAGTCCACGAATAACAGTCTGCGTAGCATAACGCTAATTGTACTTTTGCTCAGGGCGTTGCTACTCGGGATGATATCGACAAAACTATGAAACTGGGAATGGCTCATCCAATGGGACCTCTTCAGTTAGCAGACTTGTAAGTCCTTTCTTCCGCTTTCAGACCTCATTTCCGTGACACATTGAACTGCCCAATGACCATTTTGCGCAGCATTGGCCTTGATACCTGTCTTGCAATCCAACAAACCCTTTACGAGGGCACAAGCGACTCGAAATATCGTCCCAGTGTCCTTTTAGAACGGATGGTCGATGCTGGCTGGCTAGGAAAGAAGAATGGTAAAGGATTTTACGAGTATTGATTACCGCAGAGCGGGCGGAGTGAACCCGGAGCAGTCTGACAGCTACATAAAAAGCAATATGACTTGTGGAAAACAATCTGGCTGAACTACATATACGAGAATATCGAAAGGAATCACAAATCACCCAGCGTTAACTGAAGCATATGCCCGTACGGGCGATCCATCACATCCCCGAATGTTCAGTGGGATCAGACTAACAATCGCATCCTTGCCCAGAATCGTGCCCAAATTTGTCAGATTCTCTGCGATTACTCCACCACCACCAAGGATAACATCGTGGGCAGCCCATCCCAGCGCGCCCACACTCCCATCTAAGCGTGTCTCGTCGGGACTGAGCGCGTCAATACCTAGTACGCGAATGCCCGACAACATGATGCGCTCAGCAGCCTGGCGTTCAAGGAAGGGATGGTCGTAGTACTTCGGCGTCTTCCAGTGAGAAGACCAGCCGGTGCAGAGGAGCAGTATGACTCCTTCACGCATCCTATCTGCGTAAGATTCCAGATCCTCCCAGCGTATGGTGTCTCGTGCATTTTTAAATATAAGATCGATGACAAGCGCAGGGCCAATGAATGTAGACAAGGGAATCTCATCAATTTTCTTGCCATCGGGAAAGAAGTGATATGGTGCATCCACATGAGTACCTTTATAATCGTACCAATTAGCGGAGACTGTAGATAAACTGACGATGTCGAATTACCAGTATGCGAACCAAGAGACATGAGGTGTACACTGCAGCCATGGTCTGAAATATTGAGCGTTGGGGTGCACGAAAAGATATTATCGCCGGGATATATTTGCATATCAGATTCTAGCGATTGAGAAAGATCAAAAATGGCTGTGCTGGACATGTTGGAATGTGTCCAGGTCAGGACGAGTCAAGATATTCCTTGGGTTGGGTTCAAGTTTGTTAGACGTGCATGGCCGTATCTCCAGAATCGGAGTCCAGATCCACGAGCTCGAGTCACCATTACATAATATTCATATATAATTCGTATACTAATTTCGTAGCTCTTGTACATGTGCGTATTTGGTACACTTATTTTCGCAAGTAAACCAGATAGAACAAGTCCAATCATTTGCTTTCGCGTATACCGTACAAATAAACAAGAAACCGCCCCAGGAATGCAAGCATAGGGAAACAAGCAAGGACCACAGTGATCAGCTATAACACCGCGCGAGAAGTACTGTCGGCACCAAGGCCGTATGAATATGAAGTAAAGTATGGATTTGAAACGAAGGATGAATGTAAAGAGGTCGCTACAATAAATTAGCAATTGAACGAACATGAACTGAATTTGTATATGTATCTGGATGTGTGTGTATGTGGAAAAATTGATGTATCAGTGATATTCACGAATTGTAGCGTCCTCAAGAAAGAGGAAATGAACAAGAAATTACCTGTTACCACTGTGCAACCCTCCCAAAAGCTGCCACAGGTTGCATCTGCATGATAGCCGGGTGTGGAAGTGGCCCATACATTCCCATTCCCCCGTACGGTGGGATTGCATGGTATGGGGCACCGTAATACGGCGGTGCGGGCATCTGCATGTGCATCGGTACAGGTTTAAATCCGGGCCCAGGGGCCGTTGCAGAAAACACATATGGTGATGAAGTATAAGTCGGATAAGGAGGAGCAAAATATGGTTGATTGGGGACTATTGGAAGAGGACCCGTAGGTAACGGCGGTACTGATGTCAAAGGAAGTGGCATTGGCGGCGGCACGGCAGGTGAGGATACCGAGGAGCCGCCATTGGAACGATGGGATTTGCGACTGCGATGTCGCGAAGATCTACGACGAGGGGTTGGAGACGACGGAGCATACACAGATATTTCATGAGCGTCTTGGGCTGCTGATGAACTGTTGCTCTGTTTGGCACCCAACGAATCAGAGACCGCGTGCGTGGTTGATCCGGCCTCCTCGTGTGTAGATTCAGAATCTCCGCGCTTACGCCCCAGAGCATGGACCAGGTTTCGGGTGCGTCTGGCCTTGGCCTCAGGACCATATTCGTTTCTGTCAGTCAAATCGCCTCTCAGCCACCCATCGCCCTCCTCATGGAAGTCCTCTCCATTCTCATGTTCTGTAGACGCTTGGAACGCATCCGAAGGTATGGATCGTTCCCCAAAGAGGTCCATTTGGAGAGGGGTTGACACGGGACGAACCGGTGTGGACGTGCCAGCAATGCTAAAAGGACGGTCGACATCACCAGCACTTGCCGAGCGCAACTGTTCAACCAGCTCACGTGTCTTCGAACTCTTGCCCCGAGTGTTTCGGTGGGAAGGCTCCGTGAGGAATGAGGGCAGGTGGGAGGATGCGCACGCCATTGCGCGCTGTGCAGCCCGACTGCCGGATAATGAGGGAGACGGTGCTATTTCTGTATAAAATCCCTGAGCATCTTTCTTGAGGGTTGGCGGAAGCGTAGGGAAAGTGAAGGTCTCGAGAGGAGGCGAAGGCGAAGGAGTGATGTTGAGAGCAAATGCTGGAATAGGGAAGTGTGAAACTTTCGCCGGCGTCGACGTTGGCACAAACGCAGATGCAGATGCGCTGAGAGAGATAGGCCTGGGAGGTGAGAACTCAAAGACGCTCGGGGAGGTCACACTGGCGTATGATCTTGGCTTTGGGGTCGAAGGAACGGGATCCGAGTCCACCGAATGTTCAGAGTCCGTAAGATCAACGAAGTCAGAGGTGGAAGGCGACCTCGCGTCTGTAGCCCTTGTGAGATATGTTGCATCGTCGGTCGATAGAAACTTTCGCTCACCCGAAGGTCCGGCCTCAACCCGGTATAGGGGGCCTTCCACCAAATCTTTGACCAACTCTGCCCACCGTTGCGTCCGGGCAAGAATGGCGTCGCCTGTGACAGCCCTCCAGAGAATTTCCTCCTGCGCCTTGATGGTGGTGGGACGATGAACGATACCGACGGCGGCTTCGTACAGGTCCAAAATGTCTTCCACTAACACCACCCCGGGCAGCAGTTCTGCATTCAGCTCCACATCCACTGCTTCTCTGTGCATATCCTGGCGTCCCTCCAAATTGCGAAACAAGTTGCCATGGTAGCAAGGTGGTTTGGGGTGGACTGTTGCTGGCAAGGGCGCACCGTCCGAACTCGCGTCTGGGTAAACCCAACTGACCACGCCCTCCGGCTTCTTCACTTCGTCGTTAAGCTTCATGATGGGCAGCTTATATGCTCCCCAGACGTGACTTCACAGAGAACGAAGTAAGGAGGTTGGTACGAGCTCTGCCAAGTGGCACCACTATCGTGAATTTCGCGTTGCCGAAAAAACCTGGGGGTACGTACAGGCCGAATGGGCCACGCCCAGCGAACAAGTCAGACAAATCAGAGGGCCAGAGTAACTAGGAAAAAGAGGGTGTGAAGGGAAGAAGGGAAAGCGTTTAATCGGGGTTCAATCTCAAAGCGCTCGGGCTGCTTTGATCACTTGCATGACCTGACCACACATGTTCGAGGAACCCTCGCGGTACTCGGGCTCCGATCCTCCTTTTCATCTATCCCTACTTCCTATTATCGTCGACTGCTACGAGACTACCGATAACATTCCGGAGGCTCTTGAAGGATTCTATGGAGAGATTTCCCTTTGAGGACAGGACTGGTGTTGCAGCGCTACATCCTTCTCGCTGTGAGAAGGCGGTAATGCATTGCATTTGGGGCTGCGAGACAGTCAGAACCCCAAAAGCCAAAAGACCAACACGCCTCGAAGCAAGATCGCCCGAGGTGCTACAAATACACCATCCCTTATTCCTGACAGGGAAAGAGGGATGTTCCTCATGTCCTCCTGATCATGCCCAATGTAGAACCTACCAGATGTAATCTGGTCGCCGTCTCTGTCAAGTATCTGCACACCTGCTTCACACACGCACTTACAGATCTCGCAACAAATTCGCTCGCGAACGTAAAAGTTCGACAGGGTGAACCGTGCAAGCGGCGGCCTAGATAGATTCAATTTCCCCTGGCTTCCGGATCCACATGCCTCCTGTCTCGTTCAAGCTACGTGTCCGGCCGTCTGGCTGGTGAATGCGGCTAAAAGAAGGATGATCCGCTTTTAAAATTTAAACCATTCACTGTGTTGTGGGACTGCTGACTGCTGAGCGAGAATTGGGAGATTACTCAGAGCTGACGTACCTTTCTCGTGATCTCTTCGCGACACAGAACTGTGTCATACACAAACTTGAACAGACACTGGAGCTCGCGAGTGCAGCTGAAAGATGACGAAGGTATGTACGTCGTTAAACCCTCTGATGGACTTTAACACTGAAATTCAGGTTCTCTCTTCTAGTCCTCTCGACCTGGCTATGAGGACCACATTAACAAATATGTGTGTTCACGGATAGTGTGGTAGACATATGACAATCAGCCCGATATGGTCAAACATTGTCAGACCATATATTACCTCCAATGTGTTCCGCCCATATAGCCTCTAACACACAAAAGCACATTCAAATCCCCATGCTTTGAACCTCAACATTTGAACATCGATGTCTACATGCTCTCTGAGGTAGACTGACCATTGTGATTGTGCTTAACTCCCCCCTCCCCCCACCTCGTCAAACAAAACATCGGTTTAATGGTCAACATTGAAAGCCAAAACTTTGAGCCTCATGTACACAACTGCTACTCTTCCGTTCGCTTTGGTGCGAAAATGTGTATCGCATGCATGTGGACTCCAAAATACTGACTGATAATTTCCACCGGGGTTTGCGGCTAGCACTTTATGCCACCACAGTGCGCATGGAACGCTGCGAAAATGGGCATTTCTCCCCGTATCTCAACCATCACGCTGTATGCAATATTGTACACAGATCCCGTGAGTCACGTCATGTATTCCACATCTCCCCTGCTATGGTTGTGAGCTCGAAGCCGCCCCCGCCAGTATCGGTCTCCGTAGTGCGTGCTGGCCGCCAATTCAACCTTCGTCATTAAGTTAGCATTGATTTTGTGTACTTTGGCTTCACCGAGATAGCAGACGAATGCTTACATGGCTAGCAGTGAAATCGCGTATACTGTGGTATCGCATGACCCCGTGAGCGATCTTTGGGTTATGCTTTCAAAGGAAAACGTACTTTTCGAAGTTGCCAGCCACACCGCTTGGCAGTATGAAGGGTAATCGAGCCACTACGTCGAGGCGGTAAGGGCAGGAAGATGAAAGGCCAGTATTCGGGAACGCACCGCGACTAGTATCGCAATCGCGCTGATGCTGGAGGTTCCAAGGTCGAAGTTAGTCAAAGGAGAAGTAGACGTAAGAGATGGCCCACCATGTTAGAAATCCGGTGTTCAGACTGTATACGAGTACCTTCGTGATAAGTGCATTACCCCTGCCACGAGTGAGTCGCTTTCAGATTCAAGATGCAATCGAGCAAATGTCTGGCTCTAACCTGTGAATACCAGTGCGATGCAGCGCCAGAAACAGCATTGATGTTGCCAGAACATCATTGAGTATTTGAATACTCAATGTTGCTGGTGCCACCCAAACCAGCGCACGTAGGTGGTGCAATGGCTTTCCCTTGGCAAAAAACCTATGAAAGCGGCGGGTTCTCAGGAAGACACGCAATACGAAAATTGAAAATCGTACACAAGGCCAGCCCACGCTATTAAATGCGGCAGCATGAATTGAACGGTTAAGAGGCGGATAGATACAAGGGCTTACCTGCTGCAAGAACTAAAAATAAATGAGCATATATTAGATATAATTCAGTATGCAAACAAACGAAATGGCAAACCTGTGTCAATCGCCAGCAGCGCTAGCTACCCAGGAAGGGACGATCAATGCTGTCGATAGCTCAGATTAGTGCTAAACACACTCACCATACAAATCGCCATGACTGATCGATAGCGGCTCAAATTCACTGTCGGTGACAAAATCAACTTTTGTCAACGACTCATATAAATAAGGTAGCACGTTCACACGCACACTTCCAGATACGCATAATCCAGATGCTTAAATACAGGTAAACATTGCGCTGAGGAGTATGTTTGTCATTAGAATACTCACTATTGTACCATGGCAATGGAAAAATTCTACCATGAAATAATCAGATCTAGTACGCCCCGCTATACAAGAATAGAAAACACGCACCATTGTTGCCTGCGCGGCCTACATTAGAAAACAAACCAATGAGTCAACAATGCTAAGAGGTCGAATGATCCACCCACAGGAACATCCCTGCGGATAAGTATCAGCATGAACCACTCGTATGATAATTATATACAAAAATGCCCACCAAGAGATTAGATAGGCGGAAATTGGGTTTGCGTGGTGGACTATGGCCCAGCGCCATGTTGAGATGGAAGTGAAGACCACATGGGCCGATTCTAAACCCCTCCATGCAACAAGATCAGACCCAAAGCCTATCCTTTGCTATGATTTCAGCTCACCAGATCACGACCACCTGCACAAACGAGTGTGAGGGATTGCGGGCATTTATATATGTTTCGCGAAGGAAACCTACCATGACTTTGAGCGCTAGGCGGTCTCGGCAGTTGCGACGCAGATATGCCAAAACTTGACCAGATATGATTCCATAGAGTGCTGCTGTTATGGTGAAAGCAATGAGCCCTGCGCCGTTCATGGTCTGCAACCAGGGAGCACCGAAGTGCTGATATGATCAGAGGAGGACCGACGTTCAATAACTTCAAGATTCAAAACACTGTTGCTTCATATAAAGCGC
>KV417628.1:73662-193894 GCA_001630335.1 Athelia psychrophila
CCCCTTCCAGAGTAAAATCTGCAAGAGGGATATTTAACGTTTCGGAGCTTGAATATGGTGTTCCTGACGACCGGCATCGCGGCTTGATGGGTTTGAAGATAGATCTGAATTTGAAACCGGCTTCAAACCCTATGGAAAGTCAACCAGTAGCGCCGCCAAGTACAACATGCTTCAGTCTTTAGGGGTACGGGCTAGGGGTATACAGTGAGGGTCAGTCAATGGATGGCATTATCCAGGAAACAACATATGATATAGATAGAGAACAGTTGCTGATAAATATCGCACTTGGACGGGAGTCGGATAATGAGCAGAGCAGGTATGCGCAGAAACCACCTGAGCATGGGCGGGCAGGGCCACAAAAGCCCAGAGCGGAGGAGTCGGCAGATTATGTAGCACCGATGGTAACATTCTAAAAGGCATCCCATTATACAAAGCGACGATAATAAATAAATATATTGCAACCTGAATCGCTTTTATTAGCCAACGAGCAGCATATACATGCATGCAGAACTCACGATGTTCATCAAGCAGTAGCACTAACACTCCCATACCGACTCGGAACCAAAAAGGAGCACACGCTCAACAACACGAAGCCCACACTCACTAACAGTAGATACCCCATCGCGCCGCCTAGCAGGTTGTACTGCAGTGACACGGCGACGAGCGAGGTGGCTACTGCCGGGCCCATCGTCCCAACGATGGACGCGATCGTCTGGCCAAGCCCATGCGTTTTGCCCAGTGCAGCTTTGGTAGGTGCAGCTTGGGAAAGGAAGATGTACATGCAGCCTGCGCGCAAACCCTCGGTAAGTTCGCAGAAATGCCACAAAATAAGATAACACTGACTATAGGCAGAGTATGAGGCGAACATGAAGACTTCCACCAAGATCACGACACCCCACACGAATGGAGTGACGCGCCCTGCTCGGCGCGCAAACACGTTCGCGACGGGCATAAGCGCGTAGACGAGCATATATGAGATGATCGACGCGATGAATACGTTCTTCGCATCCCAGCGCTTGAGAATCCGCGCAAAGAACACAGCTTGGGTGATGCCGTGGCAGAAGGACGCGATACCGGTCAGTGTGCCGATGGTCGGCGGCGAAAATCCGAGGCCGCCGCTTTCGATGGGGCTAGCGAGGAGAAGGGGCCAGACAGCGTAGAGAGAGGAGTCACTATGAGAATGATTACCGTCAGTAACCGCCCATTCCACATCAACAGTGGAGCTGGCAGGCTCACAGGAAAGCAAGGAAAGCATAGTTGAGGAGGACGAAGATGAGCCGGCGGTTAAGCAGCGAGGTCGAGCTTGGTCTGCTCGCTGTTTTCATCGGAGTGGACGACGGAGACGGGGAGAGTAGAGTTTCATCAGAGTCGTCGCCACTGGGAAGTCTGACAATTGTCTTGTTGGACGGCCGGAGTGTCTGCAGATTATTCGTCAGTAACTAGAACGAACCCAAAAGCTTTCTTCGTACCTCTTTGAGATAAAGCAATATACCCATAAACCCAAGAACGCGAAAGCAGACACCAGATAGGCAGGGTAGAAGGTACGGATAACTCTTCCATAGGTTAGCAGTGAAGACCTTCGGGAACCGCTCCGCGGGGTTCGCTAAGCTCCCACCCATGGGCGGTCTGCACCGGATCATAAGCACGCAGCATGAGAGGGCTTAAAGTATAATCACCCGATAGCCCCGCCCACAGCCCAACCCATGGGCAACAACGAGAACACCCTCGCAAGCTGAATCTCATCATCCCCTGCCAACTCCGCCAAAATGGCTTTCATAACGCCTGAGTTGCCATTGAATAGACCCTCAAATGCGCGTAGCACTGCGAGCTGCGAGTACGTGCCGGCAAACCCAAGGCCGATGAGCGTCGATGTTAAGCCGAGGGTGCATGTTAGGAGGATAGGTTTGCGCCCAAACTTGTCGCTGAGGCGCCCCCATTGAAAGACCATCAGTGCTTCGCCTGGATCGGGCTAACATTGAGTCGGGTTGGGGGAGTTTGGAGAGGGCGCGCACCTGCATATGAGAGGGAGTCGAGCAGGCCGAGGTAGTAGCCCACTTCTGCCGGTGCGATGCCCAGGTTGCCTATCCTCTGAAATCATGCGAATGCATTCAGTACTATTGGTCAGGCGGACATGTTTGGAGCTTTTCAACCTCACCTGCACCATAAATGGTGTCGATAGCATAACACTGACGGGGCTGGACACATAGAGCAGGAGTATCACCACTATCTGCGAGGTCGGGATTGGCGGTGACGCTGACGCTCTTGATGTGGTCTCCTTGTTGTCATCGTCCGACAATAGCGACGCTATCGAGGAATGTCAAACTCGAGCACCTTCGTGCCGAAGGAGAACTCACATAGCTCATATGTCTCTGAGGGGTCCTCTTCATCGAGCTGGTACTCTCGCGTGGGGTCGTTTAGTGATCTCCGGGGCATGAAGGACAATGGGGGGTATAGAGTGGGGTTAAACAGGTTTAGACACTGCAGATGTGCAGTGTATTAAGATGATGGGGTGGTAGGTAGGTATGTATGATGGAAATGGTGATCCGACAGGACATTTGTCGATCATTGACACGGCCTTCAACCCGGCATTATTGTAACTATCGTTTCTCATCAAAGCCAATGGCCCGGGGCGTTTGTATGAGTTCTTGTGATATCGCTTGCCGATGCTTAAACCTTTAGTAAGTAACTGGGGTCATCAGCTCACTGAAAAGTTTTAGTTTCATGATAATGTATGCATTGCTCCACACCCTTCTTGGTTGCCGACCACTTGCATGAACGGTCTGTGGCTGGTTGCCCTCATTCTGGCGGCTGCGCTCTACGGTGTCGTCTCTGGACAGACTCTGACATACTTGCGTCGTGACTGTCACGACCGTCTGAGGCTCAAAATCATGGTAAGTTGCGCTGGGAAGCGTCTGTCAACAATCTCTCATACGCTTGTACGCAGGTGATCGTAATCTGGTACGCTAACCAACTTAAACCAAGGAACGCGCTCAAGTCTAATCTAACATTTTATTTGTGCAGGAGTTTAGAGTCACTACATATATTCTTCTCGACCTGCTCAGCATGGGATTATGTGATAATAAACCACGCCAATGCTGCCAGCGGATTTCTGTTCTGGTTAGTTTTTCTTCCCAAGAACTGTCAATTGCTCGTGCTGATAGAGCCCATTTGCAGGAATGTTCCTGTGCGTATCACACTCGACTATGTAGCTGAGATTACTCATTGGATTTGGTCTATGATCGAGATTTAGGCGGGAATGATTGTGATGAATTTGTCCATTGCCATGGTACAGTAGTAAGTATCCATTCCTACCCATGCCCTCGACGCGATGTTAACGAACGGTCAGCATATGGGTTATGCGCATCCGGCAGCGTATGTACCGCGGTTATGTTACATTGTTGCGCAAATAGCTAACCCTTCAAACAGTGAATACGAGCCGGTATCGCTCGCTCATAGCAGCGTGGATGGTGAGCGCGAC
This sequence comes from Athelia psychrophila, assembly GCA_001630335.1. Taxonomy (NCBI): domain Eukaryota; kingdom Fungi; phylum Basidiomycota; class Agaricomycetes; order Atheliales; family Atheliaceae; genus Athelia; species Athelia psychrophila. The sequence goes on from KV417628.1 coordinate 77,141, forward strand.
CACGAACCAGAGTTATACACAGCGCTTACCGTTTGCTTCCTCTGGCAGCTCGTGCTGATCGCGATGTTCACAGGTATGGATTTTCTCACTTATAATGTTGGGACATATCTGAGATCTGTCGGCCCACTCCAGCTTTTTCCTTAGGTAAACCTAAGCTTCTACCTCCCTCAGTTATAACTTATACAGTGCATTTGATAGGGTGGGCAGCTCTACTGTGAGCCATCCAGTTCCCGCTTGCGTTCCCCTCTCCACTGAAACCATCCCGCCTTCACAGGTTCGCTGCAATCGGGAACCCAACTTCGCCACAGCAAATGGCAAGCAACCACCCCACCATACCCAGTTGGGTGCCCCCAACGGTTCTGATTTTGCAGATAGTCAACGACGTCCTCGCGACGTCTATGCTTTCCGCAACACTACATCCCAACAAAACCGGGTTTCGCAGGTCAGTGGTTAGAATGGGCTAAAAGCGTTTCCGATGGCGAAGATGGCTCACTCGCGATACTGGCAGGAGCGATGCACTAATCACGAGGACGCTCGTGTTCAGCCTCAACACCGGGTTTCTGACATGGTGAGTGTTCATTACGCTCTTGTTCTTTTTGGTCTCTTTGCGACCGGGAACCTCCAGCATTAGTGGGATTGCGGTACTTGTTACGGTATGTTTTTCTCCTTGTCGGTCAGTGCTTTTCCTTGTCTAACCCATGAACTCCGGCGTAGTGGCTCGTTATCCCAGATCAAACCTATTGCGAAGCTGTGTGGCTGGCAACTGCCAAAGGTGTGTTCGCCAGTCTCCGGGCCTCGATGACATTGTATAGCTCGCTCACGTTGACCTGGAATTGATACGTAGTATACTCTATCTCATTGCTAGCCATGTAAGTGCTCTGCAGATGTCCTGTGAAAATCGCGTCCAAAGCTAATGATGCAGGCTGAACTGGCGCCCCTCAAACGAAGTGACTACAGAACAGAGCAACGAGTGCCCGTTTGAGCTCACGACCATAGCTCAAGAGATGTCGATGCAATGGGATAATGGTATTAGTGGTGGTACTAGTCATATGGACACTGGGCCTACTACAATAGAGGGATTAATCTAGTAGATATTTAAAGGCGCATGTATCACAATCTAGAGCTCCAGACAGGCCATGGAAGAAGCACTACCTCAAAGACTTAAATAGAGGGTCAGAGTCAAATTTGATGCCACCACCCGTGACTGAAAGCATTAATATCGACAGTCTGAGTTGAGCGCCGGACACGACCGAAGTTCAGTCCGGTATCAATGCGTTTGTAATATTGTGTGGGTCCCTGAGGCAGTGTTGAGTTACCTGTTACAACTCGATTTGGACTGGTGTGCGAACTGATCATTTTGGGATCAGGAACTAAGCTAGCGAACGTATTAGCGCAATCTACCTCGATGGGGAGCGGCGGGCCTCCTGTTTGGTCTATCTCCCGCCGCATAGCAAGTTTGCCCCCGTAGCTTCCGCCGTCGCACTGCTCACTTGCATTTCGCTTGGATAGGACACTGCATTCAAGACTTGTTCAAGACCCCATTTCCGGCGCCAATAGCCTTAGTTTTGAGTCATTCACTATTAGGATTCAGTGTATAGACTGTGCCTTTAAGTCAGTTGTAGGAGGGAGAATAGGTTGATTTCGCTGTGATATCTCGCAAAGTGAATCAGCCAGATTTTTACAACGTGGATTTCAGTTCACTGGCATGGTGGGTACAATAGTGTTGCCACACAGAGAATTGGGCATTGAAAAGCCCTTCAAATGCCTCAATGCAAATTAAGCGGTTAAAAATTACCCCCGAGCATCATAACCCATAACAAGAGCTACAAATATTTTTAACAAGAGAGTGCCGAGTAGATATGCGACAACAGGGATAACCGTACATATCGCGGTAATGTGGCGGTCCCGCCCTCTGACAGGCACAAAGGGGCCTATCTACTTTGAGGGTCTGCGCGCGAGCTAGCGGGAGCGTTATGTACCATTTCAAGCTTAGCAGCTCCGATTCGGAGTTGTAACAGGTAACTTAGACTACAGACTCTCCCTGAGGCTGTGATATTAATATTGAGGCTTGGCTTGGCTTACTTACTACATAGCTGGGGTCATCGACTTAAAGTTAGTTCATGAATGGATGCATTACTCCACACTCTTCTTGGTTGCCGACCACTTGCATGAACGGTCTGTGGCTGGTTGCCCTCATTCTGGCGGCTGCGCTCTACGGTGTCGTCTCTGGGCAGACTCTGACATACTTGCGTCGTGACTGTCACGACCGTCTGAGGCTCAAAATCATGGTCAGTTACGTTTTGGGGCGCGTCTGTCAACAATCTCTCACACGTTTGTACGCAGGTGATCGTGATCTGGTGCGTTTTACCCAACTCACACCAGGGAAAGTGCTCAAGTCTAATCTGGCCTTTAATTGTACAGGAGTTTAGAGTCGCTACATGTGTTCTTCACGGCCTGCTTAGCATGGGATCGTGTGATAATCAACCACGCCAATGTTGCCAGCGGGTTTCTCTTCTGGTTGGTTTTTCTTCCCAAAGACTGCCAGTTGCTCGTGTTGATAGAGCCCACTTGCAGGAGCATTCCTGTGCGTATCAAATTCGACCGTGTAGCTGAGATTGATTAAATGGACTCGGATTGTGATGATTTAGGCGTCCATGATTGTAATGAATTCTTCCATCGCCATGGTACAATAGTGAGTAGCCCACTCCGACCTATGTCCTCGACACAATGTTAACGGACTGTCAGCATCTGGATTATGCGCATCTGGCAGCGTACGCGCGGCTCATTTTATTGTTGTCCAAAGCCCTGATCCTTTAAACAGTGAATACGAGTCGGTATCGCTCAATCATAGCGGCGTGCATGGTGAGTGTGAATGCGAATCACATTTATCCATAGCGCTTATCACGTCTTCCCTGCAGCTCGTGCTGGTCGCGACGTTCGCAGGTATGAATATTTTCCCTTGCATACCAAGACATAATCTAAAATCTAGCGTCCCATTCCAGCTCTTACCATAGGTAAGCCTAAAGTTCTACTTCCCTTCATATTGCAACTTACCCAGTGCATCTGACAGCATGGGCAGCACTATTGTAAGTTATACCGTTCCCGTCTGTGTTGCGTTCTCCGCTGAGACTACCTCGCTTGCACAGGCTTGTCGTACTCGGAAGCCCAGCATCGCCGCGAAGCAACCACCCGACGCTCGCCAGCGCACTAATCTGGATGCCGCCATTGACCCTGTCTGTCCAGATATTGAACGACGTCCTCGCAACTTCCATGTTGTTCGCGGCGCTGTATCGCAATAAATCCGGCATTCGCAGGTCAGTTTTGAGAATCGAATAGGGGCGTCTCTGGTGGCGATGTTGACTCACTCGCGATACCGGCAGGACCGACGCATTACTCACGAAGGCGATTGTATACAGTCTCAACACCGGATTTCTGACATGGTGAGTGTTCTCTTACGCTCCCGTCCTTTGGGCCTATTTGCAAGCGAGAACCTGTAGCATTAGTGCGATAGCAATACTTGTCACGGTATGTTTTATTATTTGTTGATTTCTCCTTTTCTTTTTCCCATCATGCCAACCTCCGACACAGCGGCTTGCTATCCCAAATCAGATCTATTGCGAAGCTGTGTACCTGGCAACTGCCAAAGGTGTGTTCTCCAGTCTCCGGGCCTCGATGGCATTGTACAGCTCGCTCACGTTGACTTGGAATTGATCCGCAGTATACTCTATCTCTTTGCTGGCCATGTAAGTGCTGTACATTTGCAATGTGGAAATCGCACCCAATGCTAATGATGCAGGTTGAACTGGGACCCCTCCAAAAATGGGACTCCAGAACGGAGCGATGACTGCGCGTTTGAGTTCACGACCATAGCTCAAGACTCGATGCAATGGGATAATGATATCAGGGACACTGGGGACATACTACGATAGCGGGTGATTAATGGCCTATTAAATATTTAGAGGCGTATGTATTATAATATTCAACTTGAAGAGATCCATAGAGGCCACGAAAGAAAATCTACCTCGAAGACTTACACAGACTCTGGGCCAGACCTGGTGGCGGTTGACTGGTGGTCAGGATTTGACGCCACCGCGGCGTGACTTAAAGCATTGACAGTCGACAGTCCCGTTGACGTGTAATCGCACTGTACTTCGAACGTTCACTTGGTTTCGTTTGCGATTGACTCTAATGCGGCTTATTCTGAGCTGCTCTGGAGCACTCGCTCTTACTCTGCTTCTCCCATCCACACTCGCACTCAAAACAGGGGACTGGAAAACCTGCTCGCAATCGGGCTTCTGTCGACGAGGCCGCGCTCTTTCTGCTCGAGCGCAGGCTGCGTCGTCATGGACATCTCCCTACTCGGTCGATGAACGCTCCATCGAGCTTGCATCAGACCAGGCTGGTCTCACCGCGGCCGTTACCTCATCCCTGTACCCCGCCATCAAATTTGGGCTGGAAGTGAGGGTGCACGAGGATGGAGTCGTACGTGTGCGGATGGACGAAGTGGACGGTCTGAGGAAGCGATACGATGAAGCTGCGTCGTGGGCTCTCATTGCAGAGCCCAAAATCAGCAAGGACATCCAATGGACCGTCGGGAAGAAGGATGTGCGCGCGGTGTATGGGCCCAAGAAGGACATCGAGGTTGTTGTGTCCTTTGCGCCCCTCAGGGTCGTTATGCTGCGTGGGGGCAAGGAACAGGTCGTACTGAACGGCCAAGGCCTTCTGCACATGGAACACTTCCGCACAAAGCACGAGGCGAGTCCGGCGGAAGAGGGTGACGAGGCACAGACGGTGGTCCAGGTCAACCCCGCTGCCTATTTCGAAGGCGAGACTGAGGACGCATTCTGGGACGAGTCGTTCGGCTCTTGGACGGACTCGAAGCCTAAAGGTAAGTAGCGACTATTATAGGGCGCTCAACGCTGCTAACAATTTAGAACACAGGCCCTGAGTCACTATCCGTCGACATCACATTCCCCAACCACGGTCATGCATATGGCATTCCACAGCACGCGACCTCCCTGGATCTGCCTACTACCACTGGCGACTCGCCCTTCTTCAGCGATCCTTACCGCCTGTACAACGCCGATGTCTTCGAATACCTCGCGTCCTCCTCTATGTCGCTATACGGCTCCATCCCGCTTATGCACGCGCATTCTGCCGACTCCACCGTCGCCGTGTTCAACGCCGTCGGGTCCGAGACGTGGATCGACCTCTCGCACCCCACCGCCAAGTCAACTCAGACGCACTGGATCTCGGAGTCCGGTATCCTCGATATCTTCATTCTGCCCGGCCCCACCCCGGATGCAATCTTTGCCCAGTACGCGCGGCTCACCGGCACCCCCGCGCTCCCCGCACACTGGTCGCTGGGGCACCATCAGTGCAGGTGGAACTACGTGAGCTCGGACGACGTGCGCACCGTGCAGAAGCGCTTCGACGAGGACGATATCCCCGTGGATGTGTTCTGGCTGGACATCGAGTACGCGGACGAACACAAGTATTTCATGTGGGATGAGAAGACATTCCCTGATCCGATTGAGATGACAAATGACGTCGAGGCGCTCGGACGGAAGGTGGGTGCAGCGCTTCTCACTCGCGCCTGAGCTTGCCATTGACAAATCCCTCGCTCGCACAGATGGTGGTCATTGTGGACCCGCATTTGAAGCGCGCCGACAATTATCCCGTGTACAAATCCGCATCCGAATTGGGCGTCTTGGTCAAGCCTAAGAGTGGCGAGGGCGAGTACGAGGGGTGGTGCTGGACGGGTAGCAGCTCGTGGATCGACTTTTTCAATCCCGCCAGCTGGCAATGGTGGATCAACAAGTTCAGCACCAAGGCGATTGCTGGAGAATGGACTTGGACCCAGAGCACGGACTCGATTTATATCTGGAATGATATGAATGAGGTAGGCCCCGATATCCCGCTAGGAATTAGCGCGCATGCTGACGAGATTTCATTCTTGCAGCCGTCGGTATTCAATGGCCCCGAAATCACGATGCCGAAGGACAATGTGCACCACGGAGGATGGGAGCACCGAGACTTGCACAACATCAACGGGATGCTCCTCGTATGTTCCTCGCGCGCAATTCGCAGTCCAAGGGCTAACTATGATTTCAATGCAGCCTAACATCACAGCGCAAGGCTTGGTAGCGCGTTCGGAGATTCCGAAGCGACCTTTCGTGCTGACCCGCTCGTTCTACGCCGGCTCTCAGCGATTTGGCGCGATGTGGACCGGCGACAATTTGGGCACCTGGGAGCACATGGCCGTCGGTGCTCCGATGGTTCTCGCCAACGGTATCGCAGGGATGTCGTTTGCCGGATGTGAGCTTTGCATCAATCATTATTCGTTTCCTCTGTCGGTCTAATATAGCTATCCGTGTCTGCAGCTGACGTCGGTGGCTTCTTCGGGAACCCGGAGCGTGATATGCTGGTGCGGTGGTACCAGATCGGCGCGTTCCAGCCCTTCTTCCGCGCGCACGCGCACATCGACACGAAACGGCGCGAACCGTATCTGCTGGAGGAGCCGTACAAGAGCATCGTGCGGGACATCCTGCGTCTCCGGTACGCTATGCTCCCGATATGGTATACTGCTTTCCGCGAGGCATCTGTCACCGGCATACCGGTACTGAGGTACGTCCTTTCGGCTCCTGAAACTGCTCAGTGCCCAAACTGAGCATTTTGATAGGCCGCATTATGTTGTGTTCCCGCGCGACGAAGCTGGATTCTCCATTGACGACCAGTGGTTCATTGGAGGGTCAGGATTGCTCGTCAAGCCTGTCACGACCAAGGACGCCACAGAGGCGTCGATCTACCTCGCTGAGGATCAGGTGAGATATCACTGCACCCGTGCGGCATTTTATTTGTGTCTAACACGAATCAGGTATACTACGACTACTTCACCCACCATGCGCACCGCGGTGCAGCTGCTGGCAAGCACGTCACTGTCTCCGCCCAATTGCACGAGATCCCCCTGCTCGTGCGCGGCGGCTCGATCGTGTCCACCCGCGAGCGCCATCGCCGCTCGTCGACGCTCATGAAGCACGACCCCTTCACCCTGCGCGTTGCGCTGAGTAAGAAGAGCGAGGCCCGTGGCGAGCTGTATCTCGACGACGGCGAGACGTTTGCCTACCAGACAGGCCAGATCGTCTGGCGCGAGTTTGTTGCTGAGCAGCCCAAGAACACGAAAGGTCTGAGGATATCCAGTCGCGATTTGGCGCATGCGAAACCTGGCGAGGCCGTGGACGGCGTTGCTCTCACAAGCGTCAGCCCCTCGAATCCCTTCGCCAAGAGCATCGAGAGCGTCAGGGTGGAGAAAATTGTGGTTCTGGGCGTGAGCTCGAAGCCGAAGAGCGTCAAGACAGAGGGTGGGGCTGAGCTGCAGTTCACGTATACTGCTGGTGTGCCCGCGAGTGGAAATAAGGAGGGCACAGCGAGCGTGCTTGTCATCAAGGATCCCGGAGTGGCGATCTCGAAAGACTGGGCAATCGTATTAACTGCCTAGATATGCTACATTAATGTGATTTGATTTCCAAGGTCATTTAGACTTGTTTAAACGCAGAAAACCAGAGAGAGAGAAACCGTTGACATCGAGCAGTCACTCAATCGGAAATCCTCCTGAGTATTTTACAAGCTCCCCATCAATAGATGGTTCTCCCTCCATGTGCTACGGGAGCACGAGGGACGGTTCAAATATACATTTTACCTAATTAGGAAAGTCGATAGCCTTCCTGAGGGAAGCGTCGCCATTTGGACCCGCGTCGCCCAGCGTCGCCCGTGCTTTCACTGATCAGGGGCTAATTATAACGGGTGCAGTGCTTCACTCTACTTATATCACAATGTAACAACCCGTCGACGCAGTATCCCTACACGTCCCCGCCATGTCAAACCCGAAACCAAAATCCGACGACAAAGACCTCCTCACGATCCCCTACGACGCGCCCCTTTCCATCCCCGAACCGTCCTACTTCTTCTGGATCACCCCCCGCACCTGGGCCAGCCGCAACTGGACGTACTTGACAGTGCCCCCCGCAGACCTCACCGGCAAGTGGATCATCCTCAGCGGCGCGAACAACGGGATCGGCCGGGAGGCCGTGCTGCAGTTCGCGGAATGGGGCGCCAACATTATCCTCGCGTGCCGGGATCCGCCTGCGAAGGAGGTGCATCCGCGTGTGGTAGTACAGGAGTGCCTGGCGAAGGGGAAGGAAGGGCAGGTGATTGAGTGGTGGGAACTTGACATGGCGGAATTGGGTACGGTCGACGCGTTCGCGGATCGCTGGCTGGCGACGGGGCGCGCGCTGGACATCCTGTGCAATAATGCGGGGCTGGGGAGCAGCCCCGGGGGCGAGGATATCATGAAGACGAAGGATGGATTCGAGATCATGCACCAGGTCAGTGCTCAATACTAGTTCAATGCTCACCGATCAATCCCAAGTCTGACTAAATCTAACCCCTGTCCCCACCAGGTCAACTTCCTATCGCACGTCCTCCTCACGCATCGTCTCCTCCCATCGCTCTCCCGCGCCCGCGCCCCGCGCATCGTCTGCACCACTTCCTCCTTCCACTACTACGGCCGCTTCCCCCTCACCAACTTCAACGGCGAGGCGAACCAACCGGGCCCCAGCGGGGTGCAGCTCTACATGAACAACAAGCTCTGGTTCCAGATCTGGCTCACCGAGCTCCAATCCCGCCTCTCCTTGCACCCGGACGCGGGGATGAGAAGGATCGTGGTGAACGGGGTTCACCCGGGGTACGTGAACACGGGCGTGTGGAACTTCAATAAACAGGAGAGCGGAGTGAAGGGGCTGGTGGAGAAGGTGCTAAAGGTCATGGCGCAGCTTATTGGGATCGACGCGCAGCAGGGCAGTTTGGCGATTTTGCACGCCGCGGTGAGCGAGGATGCCGGAGGTGCGGGGGAGGGGAAAGGGGGCGGCCGCTACTTCAACAGGATCTGGGAGGCGGAGGCGATGCCGCACTGCCACGACCCGGACTGCAGGATGCGCGTGTGGCGCAAGGTGTGCGAGGAGCTGGGGCTGGAGCAGAAGGGGCTGCTAAAGGGCTTGGGGGAGGATCCGTTCGCGTAGTCTTCATGGTCTTCCAGTCTTTTATCTTATTTATAGCTAAGGCTATAGCCACCTGTCCTCGTAGTGAAATTGTACGGATATGCATAGTACATACTGTGTACTACTGATTCCTGAATGTATATACCGTGCAGAAACCCAGCGACAACAGGTGACAGCGCTCCTTAGACTTCAGCCCCAGTATGTCTAAGTATCAGTCTTGGTCTGACCCCTCACCATCCTGCGAGTCTTACTCGGGCTCCCACACTAGATCGAGTCGCGTGGTCGGAGTCATAGCCTGGCCGAGTCGCGACACGATCACCTGACTCCAGAGTCATCACGCTCGCACCAAAATGACTCTGATGCAATGCTGATCTGCCATTGGTTCAATCAACATTTGTTCAAGTTTGGATGGATGAATTTCAGACAAACCTCACATCCCATGCCTAGTACCAATCAAAGGGTGTTGGCCAATCGAGGCAGAAATCCTTCACCTCAACGACTTTTCGCAGTTCTGCCATAGCCTTCGCATCCGTGTGAGCATGCAAAATGTTGGGTAGCATGAGTTTGCGAATTGGGTGGCCGGCGGCTTGCAAATCAGAGATCCTGTACCGTAGCATGCCGCCTTCCAGCATGCTTTTAGATGTTGAGGCCGCGATGGTGTGCAGTCGAGGCCAATGCAGCTCGGAGCAGTGGCCAGCTGAGATGACTCCGTCATTTCCGTCACGGTCGTTAGAACCCAGGCCGATAGCAGCGAGTACGTGGTCAATATTATACTCAGGCAAAAATGGACAAGTCAACCGCTCGATTGCGGGAAATGCTCGAGACATCTTGTCGAGTGTTGGTCTGTCCCCGAAAAGTATCAAATGTCGCAACGACGGCAAACTGTTTTCTATTGATCCTGTGCGCAAACGTCCTTCCAGCGACAAAACGACCAGGGCCCCTGCATGGATAGGGGGGATTTTAATCGAGCGTCGTTCATTGTGATTACACACATGCAGGAATTGGAGGGTAGGCATCACTACAGGCAAACAACCCGATGGCATCACTGCGAATCTATCCACCTGCAACTCAAGATGAACCAATGATTTCATCGCCATGAGAGCGTCTCGGAATGAAGAGTGGCGATTAGAATCGCCAATGTCAACGCGCGTGAGTCGCAGGGATGTCACTGATTCAAAAGCAGGTAGACATGACTGCATGGAAATGATGTTGATACTGTCCAATCGGGCGGTCGTCAGACGAGGTACACCGGACAAGAAAAGCTGCTCCAGAAAGTAGGCTCCTTCTGACCCATCGGTTCCAAGATCAATCAAACTCAGAAGGGGTTTAAGTTGCGAGGAGATATGGCCGAGGATTTGTTTCAACCTCTTTCTCCGTACGTCCCTGGTGCACAGCTGACGGCAGCGTCCAATATGATCGCTCAGAAGCCGGAGGATATTTTCCGAGAAAACCCCCTGACCTTCAAAGCAAAAAACTACAGGAGATGTCCCTGCCCTGGAAAGAAAAACGGCGGCTTGTACTTCCGATCCCTTTGTGCATGATGAACCACCTGGCGCGAAGAACTGTATGCTGATCCACAGTCTGGGAGTGGTTAACGCAACATCGCGCCAACGGCGTGAGACATGAGACACAAGGACTAAAAAGTAACTCGATTCATCTCTTGGACACAAGCCCCCCTCGAATACCAGAGCAAGTATCTCATCAGGAAGAATTGCAATCGGCACATTCGAGTTGTGGAGCGCGTTGCGCTCTGTTCGCACAACTTTTTCTCGCGTATCCAGAGCATGTAGCTGCACAAATAGTTTGTGCCTTTCAACGGCGATATCGTCCAGCGTTCTCGACAACAGCTCAATGCGCTGCAATTGGCTGTTATGGATCTGTTGCATATCAATGGTAGATGCTGTCCAAAGGTTCAGCGTGTCAATGATTAATAGATCGTGCGCTTGTGAGTTACACACCAATATCAATGTATTTTTTATGCGTTGAGATATTAACGTAGTATGTCGACAGCTAAGTAATAGACCGTGGATGAGGCGGTTGTCAATTGTAAAATTGCTGGCCGACAAATCAAGAAGATCGGCCGGCTCCAATAACGCCGGATCTGCAGATCCACATAATAATATTGCTTATTATCGCCGGTTGTTCTCCGTTTTCCTAATTTCAAGTTACAGTCTCTGTCAACTCTCTGCAACCCACAGCCATGTCCACCGCCCAACCTCTTGTTCAGTCCACCCTCCTCAATGCCCTCGCAAAGATGCCTTCCTCTTCAATTGAACGCACCAAGAAGCGGTCTATCACACTCATTAGCGGGGGTCAGTAAATCTGCTGGTTAGGGTTTCCTTGCTCTCGTTGACGCGACGACGACCATAGAGAAAGTCGATTTGCAGACCATCGACGAAAACACGCCGGCACCCGCTGAGGTTAGCTCTGAAAGTCAGGCATTACGGACGCGTTCACTGACGGAGACGCGTCTGCCAGGTCGTCCAGGCGATGAAAGCCCGTATCATCGAAGTTCGTCCCGTAAAAACACACTGTGATGGTGGGGTAGCTTATCTATGCGCGTATTAGCTCGAAGACCAGCTGGCATCCCAGCCGCCACCAGCAAAGCGCGCTCGTAAGTCTGCAGTCACCGAAGAAGACGCGTACGCGCCTCCCCATGCGGGCCCATCTACATCCGCGCCTTCAACAGCTTCGACCAAAGCCGACGAGAAGAAGAAGAAGCAACAATTCAAAAAGATCTATGATCGGTACGCTTTCGGGTGTGACGCGTTCTCACTCTACCATCTTGCTGACCTGTAATGACACGTAATAGATTGAAGAAGGAATGTAAACTGGATACATGCAAATTTCAAGGCAGCACGAAAACAATCAAGATTGACGATGTGCTTGAAATGGCAGAGTTCGAGTCGATGTTCGGTGGCAAAGGCACACAACTTCAGCCGACACCGACTAACAAGCCAAAGAGCACTGTCACAATCATCAGCTTCGTGCGTCACTTTCAACGGATCCGATACCCTCGAGCTTGTACTGATTTTCAGATTTTCAGAACGAAGCCCAAGTGAAGGCCCTCTTGGGCGATGAACTTAAAACGCTGAAAGGCAACATATGGTCCCGGGGCGGCGGAGCAAGCTTCGCCAAGTCGTTGAAGCTTGGTACGTGCGATGTCGAGATTCAATTTTTAGAAGTCAACTACTCCAAGAACGGGATGAAATGCTCGATGAAATTTGAAGTCAGCCAGGCTGGCGGTGGATCAGGAGAATACGGGATGGGCATGAGCCGGAGCATGATGTGGTTCTGAATCAAGTTCTCACTTGTTTTGCTCGTAATCTTATAATGTGGTTAGAGATGGTGGTACTTTATAGTTGTATGTAATGGATTGACTTTATTACGCTGATTATTTCAATTTTCTAGTTTTCCCCCATTCCTCGTGTGCAGGCTTTGATGTGGGCCTACGACGATTGGAGGTTGTGGGCTGGGGCAAGTTTCGCGTGCTCCCACATACATTAGCGCCCGTCGTATTACCATTCACTACCACCCGCGTCCATCATCGCCATTCAATTGCAACACCACGCCTCATTTCTGTCCTATTTACATCGTCAGTAAGTAGTAGTTCCTAAAATCCACTATCCTGTTTCAAGTATGGAAGTCATCTATTAACTTCAAATTTGCGCTGGCAGGGTGACGTTTAATGAAGTGCCGAAACTGCAATCAGCTGGATCTTGTCTTTGACCGAAGCCTAACGATTCCATATCCCGGGCTCGCATCGAACCTCCTTCTCTCCCATGTTCTTCCCACCAGACTCGAGGAAGAACAGAGCAAACACTCTATCGAGGCTATCGAGGCTCGGCTTTCACAACTTCAGGAACACGCCGCGTATCTTGAAACCCTCATCCAAGAGCTGAAAGTGGAGCAGGCATGCTGCGCAGACGAACAATTCAGTCTCATGGAGTCACTGAGAGACCAACAGAGCGTGAGTGCACCGATCAGGAAAATTCCGGACGATGCTCTGTGCGAAATATTCATGGCCTGTGTGATGGTCAACTCCGGGAGCCTCAAGCATCTCCCTGCGGCCTTGATTCTCGCAGGCGTATGCAAACGGTGGAGATCCGTTTGCGTCTCTACTCCTCGCCTATGGTCCCAGATATTTATCCACGTGCATCCGAAGGTCAATGGTGCTTGGGCCGCCTTTCCTTCCAGTATTACCTATCAGGCCAAGGCAAACATGCTTACCATGTTTACATCGCGCAGTGGGGCATGCGCGCTGCAAGTCCATATAAAAAACGATATTCTACCCTATCACCGCGAAAACGAGCCAGAAATGCTGCAGCTGTTTTCTGATACGATTGCCACTTCCGCTGAACGATGGCAAACTCTTCATATCGATTGTTCCGGGGCTTTCCTGGAAAAAATACAGCAGGCAATCAATTCCCGCTCGTCAAATTCCCTTCCAATGCTTGAAAGCGTGCGAGTAGATTGGAAATTCCATCAACCGCGCACCGGTGTACTTCGATTTCCATCCCAACAATTGCAGCTATTTTCAATGGCTCCAAAACTTCGACATGTGTCTTTGGGCATCTTCGCTCCACATTTGGGGCTTCCATGGGGTCAGCTGGAAAGCTGGACTGGAACGTTGACTTCCGGAGAGCAGTCCGTGGCCGTTTTGAAGAAATGCCCAAATCTCATTCGTTACAGCCTGACAATGCATCAAACAGGCCCCACTATGCAGCCAAATGATGTTCTGCGACACAATCTACGCTCTGTTGCTCTTTTTGCATCATCCGGGGAAATCGGCCAATTCCAGTATTTCTTCAGGAGTGTTGAGCTCCCTTCACTATTGGATTTGCGCATACGCGCCGTCGAGGATAGTTGGCCACACGACGATTTATTTCAGTTTTTGCCGCGATCATCATGCGCACTGCAAAGGCTTACGCTTGACCCAGGCATATATTTCACCCACACTGAGCTTATTCTCGCTCTTCACAGTGTGCCAGGCTTGGTAGAGCTGGAATTCACTCAACGTACTGGTCCAGAGGAATATCCCGCTTTCAATAATCATGTTTTGGAGAGACTCACGCTTGGCGCCATCACCACCTCGGATTCTCCAACTTCTACGGCGCTGCTGAGAAACTTGCGAACATTGAGTCTCGTAGGACGTTTCCCTTCCGATATCACTGCTGCACTCATCAATATGCTGGGATCGAGGATCCAGGTCAATCATGAGCCGAAACTCCAGTCGCTGTATTTGCAGCCACATCCTTACGATTCGGACGATGAATCTGTACCTTCAGCTGATGCTTGGAAGGCCAGTGATGCCGAACAAGTAAAATCCACGTTAGCAAATACTGAGTTCGTCATCGTCATCGATAGTGGCTGGGATTCGTGCGCTTTTGGTGAGCTTTTATAACAGAAACAGGGGACTACGTACAGAGATGTGCGCGCGCGGAAGGGTTTCCTCAGGTCCCAGGATAGCGTATATGGTCCCACTCCGATAACAATAAAATACGCAGCAATTAATCCACATCAACATAACCTTATCTATATGGGATGGCTCTCAAACGACCGATTCTGCTTCTCCATCCTTCTCTGCCTTCTCCATCGCCACCTCGGCATCCTCCAACTCCCACTCATGCCTCTCAATCCTCCCAATGGTCTCCTCGATGATCAAAAACGCAGTGATACCCACGTATATAGCAAGAAGCTCAATCGAGCTCAAGCTCTTCGCGAGGGGCACAAGCACCATGACCACACCCGCCGCGTATCGCGTGGCCAACACCGCACGTCTGCTGAAGGTCCGCCTTACAATCCACGACGCATTCGCCTCAGGCAGGGCGCCGGGGATACCGTCATCGATGCTCTTGTGCAGCACACCGATGCTCGCCATGGTGATGACGCTGGTTCCCAGACCTGCGCCGAAGAACCAGATCAGCCCGCCGCCGGCGTCGGATGTGGGCGTTGGGGAAGCGACCAGGCGGTTCATGGCGGCAGATGCGAGGAGAAGTGCCATGCACAGCGGAAGATGCAGTATAGTGAAGAGGAAGGAAGTCATCCAGTGGCGTCGGAGGGCGTGCACGAAGTGTTTACACGCTTGCGAGTCAAAGTACATCCAGTTGAGGTTGAAGGCGATCATTAGGCCCAGTATAGCACGGCCGGACTGGCTGTAGAAGAAATGAGCACGCAAGTACTCGCGGTAGAACGGGTGAAGCGAACCTGTCCAGACCGCTGGCGGTGCTTGCCTTGAAAAATATGTTGGCGACCATCTCGCCCAATACGATAGTGACGAATGCACCCATTCTCTCTACATGGTGCTCAATGTTGATAACTGAGGGGACCAATAACTGTCAGTAAGAACCATAGGTCTATTGATTGCTCGGCGCACCAGGAACGCGATATTCATTTCGTAGAGCCTTGGTGAACTGTCCGTTTGAGGGCAAAGGACACGACTCATTAACAGCTGTCGCCGAACTGTTGGTTGTGCGACTCCGTGCAAAGTATGAGTCCTGATTGTCGTCGTCCTGATTGTCGTCGTCCTGGCCGCCTTTCCTCATGAGTTTAGTGCAGCTCTTGCCTTTAGAGCTCTTTGCCATCCTCTTTCCTAGAATTTCCATTGTCTTGAACATCATAACGCCAACAACGCGCAGGATATAGTCCACCACAATGCCTGCGGCGACTAGCGATATCGATCCGTGAAACGGGGTGAACATTGCGACCAAGAAGAGGATGGCGGTCACCACCGAGGCAGCAGAACTGATAAGGAGAGGACTTCGAGATAGTGGCAGGAATATCCCGTAAATTAGATGGAGTATGACTAGGACAACGTCAGCTGTGCGAACTTAATATAGCCAGTGCGTAATATACTGACCTTTGGAAGCTTTTGCAACAACGAAGAATCCCAACGCCCATCTCATAGCCATCATGCTATCATCACTGACGCCTTCTCCGTCCACACTCCACTCAGTCGAGGTCGCGTTGTTCGAGTAGCCGACGAGAAGAATCATGGTCCATAATATGTACGCACGCTGCGTCACATCGTCGTTCGCAAACTGATTGGCTAAATCTCGCACATCTCCCCAGATACTAAACGCCGGAGCGAATGTAAGGACATATTTCACAAAACCGATACCCGTAGGCTCGTCGGCGGCGGAGTCTGCGAGCTGGTGCACTATCCCGACGAAGAGAAGGTCAAAAAACAGCTCGAATCGCGAAGACTGCCGTTCGGAAGCTTCTCTATATATCTTGCCGTGGACGAGCCATTGATGCAGAACTGGTCTCTGTAGTATCCTGTCTAGTTTGTAGCGGACTAGTCGGCGGCAGCATGCAGCAGCGAAGCCGGTGCCATGGGACACTGTGCAGATATAGCCTTCGGATTCTTCAGGTTCAACGAAGATGATATTGTCGGAGTGGCCATATTGAGCCGTGTTCGCAGCTGCCTGTTTGGCAAGGCATCAGCAACAGTGGTTGGGTGCAGCCTAAGTGGACTGCTAAAATAATACTTACATGGTGAGCATGCGCGGCCTTCTTGATCGCCTCAGGCGAGTGATGCTGTCCGTGATGGGTGTGCGCTTCTTCCCTGGCAGCTTCCAGTTCCATCTCAAGAGTGACTACCCGCTGGCGTAGAGCATCACTGTCCAGTGAGTCCAGACCATTTGACATGCCGATCGAGCTATTCTCGATATTCGACATGGGCGGAGGCGTTAGCAGCTGCAGAGGAATTCAGTATGCAAAGTTCAGTACAAGTGATGTGTGGTCCATCAATATTGAATTCAGGGATACGCCATGGTCCGCGGCCGCGGACTCGGAGAACGAGGCTTTGAGGAGGCTGATTTGCAATGCTAAGTGCTCGGCAGTAATAATAATATATTCGGCAAGCACCGAACAGCCGTTTCACAATTTGTGTTTGGACGGTCAGTAGCAATCCACCTCCAGCGGCGTCAAGAGTCGTCTATCTGTACTTTATAATCCTCTCTGAACGTACCACTACTCGCTACTACTCGCTCTTTGACATTAACGACGCCGGATTGGGAAAGCACAGAGCAAAATGCCGGTTCTGCCACTTCGAAACTTGCTCACATCTTTGGTTCTTCTCTGTGGGCTATTATGTCTGGGCGTTCAAGCTGCGGATTCAAAAATAGTGAACCGGACCATTGAAAGAGTACGTGGATATCCTCCTTATGGTGGTTGGTGGTGAAGAGGGCCGTGCTGTTGCTGTGGATATGCGGACGTGTCATGATCACGCGCGAGTACGGGACATGACAGTCCTTCAGCACCATCCCAGAGACCATTCAATCGAATTCTGAAGTCCCATCGATACCCTTTGCTGACAAACCCGTCTGTAGCAAGTACCACTCCGCACACATTCCATATACGCACCCTACATCGATCAAGACCTTCAGAACCGGTACGTCCAATCCTCGAATCGTACTTTCAGCCCGCCTAACTTTGAAGCACAGATGGTGGGACTTTGGCGCGGATGCCTACGTAGTCAGTACATGGCAGCACCTTCATGCCTCCAGAATGCTAACCTCGACCCGTACATAGAACACGAACAAGCACATCCGTTTAACGCGTAACAAACCCAGCCAGATGGTATGCGCATTTCATCCCTATGGCCGCAGAAGGCTCACGACTACTATCATTGCAGGGATGGCTCTGGTCCCGCCTGCCGATATCAGCGCACAATTTTGTTATTGAAGTTGAATTCAAAGTCTCCGGAGACTCATCACACTTGTTCGGTGATGGATTTGCTCTGTGGCTCACAAAGGAACGTACGCAGCCAGGTCCTGTGTTTGGAAACCAAGGTGTGTAACCTGAAATGTCCGTCGAATTCGAAAGTCTGACGTGCATCTGTATGAAGACGAGTTTGAGGGTCTCGGCATCTTCTTGGACACGTAAGCTCTCATAACTGGCTACCCTCACGATGCAATATTAAACAATAATGTTTAGCTATGCGAACTCCCGTCATGCGTATTCCTTCCCCCGGATCACTTCTATGATTGGGGACGGTAA
The DNA here is from genome assembly GCA_001630335.1 of Athelia psychrophila. Lineage (NCBI taxonomy): Eukaryota > Fungi > Basidiomycota > Agaricomycetes > Atheliales > Atheliaceae > Athelia > Athelia psychrophila. The sequence goes on from KV417628.1 coordinate 95,200, forward strand.
AACCAAATACGACCAGGGTGGCGATGGCGATGCCAACTCCGCGGGCGGCTGCTCTGTATGTTCAGGTTTTCACTTACACGGTGTTAGGATAATGACCGTCATATCAGGCGAACTTTAGGAGAAGCAATGTAGCAACGAAGCTGAAAGTCACATATGTGAAAGGCAGTTACCTAAACGTACGTTCCAACATGCCTTTATGTTTCGCATATGAAGTAACCACCCGTTTCTCTGATGCAGGTTGCGATCCACCACAAAGCTTGTGCGCCCTTTCTTTCCAGCACTCGAAAACCCTACTAACTTGATACCAGGGGATGAATGGACCAACTGCTTCACCATCCATGATATCACTCTGCCCCCCACCCCCTTTTTGGGCTTCACGGCAATGACAGGTGAAGTCACTGATAACCACGAGTGCGTGTTCGCCGCTATGTTAGGGCATGTAGACCACCGCGCTAACCATACCACTCTATCTCGCAGCATCATTACCATCAACAGCTACTCTGCCATCATGTCCCAAGAGGACAGGCCTCGCGACAAGTTCTACGGCATGCGGGATGCATTCTCGCCCCGCAAAGGCTCCGCGGCAGGCGAATCTGGATCGTGGATCGGCTTCATGTTCAAGCTCGGCCTCTTCCTCGGCGTGTGTGTCGCCGGGGTTCTGGGATTCAAGGCATATCAGCAAAAGACCGGCAGGGGGGGCCGCAACGCCTATGGGGGCGGTGGGGCGTTTGGGGGTGGCGGGGGATATGCAGAGGGCATTGGACGCTTCACGGATCGCTTCACCGGCAACTCAAAGAGGTTCTGAGTGGCTTGGACGATTACCTCGGTTCGCTTTTTCTATATATGTGTCGCAAATAATGTTGGATGCTCGGTCCTGCAGATTGAATATGATTTGCATTATTGATTGATGTCATAGCTGGTGTGCACTGCTGATTAAACGAGAGCCAGTCCAGGGCCAGTCTGTAAGATATCCGGGCTGATATGATTTGTATACAGGATACTGACCGATCAAACTGAAAATCGACGATGTCCATTGGGATCCATTCCGCGCATTTAGATCCTTCTCCAAACCCGCTACAGTATGGTAATGACCATTTGACATTGTGTGCTTACTATTTATCGATTTCTGATAATTGCAATGTGTGAAGTCTCCCAAGATCATCACCGTTTCGAGAGTGCACATCAACAAGCGAATAATCAACAGTTCAAGCGCAAACTAATATGATGTAGATAAAATTATTACTATAATAACCAGTGCATGGTTTCTTGAGTATTGTTCTGCACATCGCACTACACAACCTCCTTCCTCTCCTCCTCCTCCTCCGCCACAAGTTTGCCTCCGCCCACCCACGGCTTCCCCGTCTCCCCAGCTTTCACCTGCTCCACCAAATCCTTGCGACTCGAAAAGCCGGGCGGCGCCCATTTTGTGGAGTTGCGTGGCGTGCACGCAGGGTCGGTGTACATAAGGTTCACGGCCTCGAGCGAGAGGTTGGACGAGTCGTAGAGGAAGAAGTAGACGACGACCGCGCCGAGGAGGTTGCATGCTAATAGAGAAGAGGTCAGCGTCAGTTCAAATTGGGACATAACAGAAGGGAAGGATGGGGAGGGGACACTTACAAGCAAAGATGAAGCCGTATTGGTAGTGGATGGCCTTGGTGATAAACGGAGTGAAGAACGCGAGCAGGAAGTTGAACAACCAGTTGCTCGCCGTCGCGAGCGCGCCCTGCTTCGCGCGCGTCTGCGTCGGGAACATCTCGCCGATGAGGATCCACACGCCCGGCGCCCATGTCATCGCGTAGCCGAGGATGAACATACACGCGCTGACGGTCATAAGCTGGCCGGTACCATGGGAGGTGGACGGGTCGTTAGCTGTGCCTGCTGTGGCGAACACGAACAGCCACGCGGATTGCCACAGCCCGCCGACGATTAGGGGAACGCGCCGCCCGAACTTCTCCATGACGTACAGCCCGCCAAAGGTGCAGATGAAGTTGACTGCGCCGAGGATAATCTGCGTGACGAAGCTGTCGTTGATGCCCACGCTCTTGAATATCGTCGCTCCATAATAAAAGTAGTTCGCACCCGTGAGCTGTTGGATGCTCTGCAGCGTCATGCCTAGAAGCGTTCGATACAGCGCCTTGTTCTCCCATCTAAAGCATTCTGCCCACCCGCTCTTCAGCCCCCGTGTCGCAAGCGCGTCCGAGTGGATCTCCTCCGCAACGCTCCGCACGATGGGGTGATCTGCGGGTCGGCCATGCGTGCGCGCGATGGAGCGCTGCGCGTCGGGCATGCGGTCACGGGCGGCGAGCCATCGCGGGGACTCGGGCATGAAGAGGATGCCGATCCCGAGGATGAGCGGCCACGCGATACCAATCCCTACGATGATACGCCAGGAGCCGGAACCGGGTGCTTCCCGCGCCCCGATGGAGACGCAGTATGCTACGAGGATGCCAAAGGTGATAAAAAGCTGGTAGGTCGCGGTAAGCGTCCCGCGAATCGGCGCAGGCACAGACTCGGCCTGGTATATTGGCACGACGGCACTCAATGCGCCGACAGCGAGCCCAGAGACGAGGCGACCGACGGCATACTGCTGCCAGACGTGCGTGCTCGACAGTTGGATGACGACGCCAACAATGAAGACGGCGCATTCTGCGCTCATGGCATGGCGGCGGCCAAGGAAGTCCGCGGTGGGTGCCCCAGCGAGGGCGCCGGCGAGGGTACCAATAGAGAGGATGGAAACGATGAGGCCCTCACGCACAACAGTGAAGGCGCATGTACTAGCGTCGGTGGGGTCTGCGCAGGTGGCGAAGCGCTTGAGGAAGTCGGGGAGGAGGAGGATGTCGGAGATCTGGCCGGTGTCATACCCGAAGATAAAGCCACCCATCGAGGCAAGCAGGGCGAGCATGATCGAAACGACACCAATATAGCTGTGTCCGGGCTCGAGCTGCGCGGCAGCTCTGGAGTCGGCATTGGGCATCTTGAGGCCTGCACGTTCAACGGTTGGCACGATGTCGCTGTGCCGGCTGGAGGAGCCTCCGTTCTCCATCATGGGGAAGTTCTTGACATTTTTTCTGGGCGGGTGGAGAGGTATATAAACCGTGAAAAATGACGTGGCAAGTTCGACCCAGTACCAGTGGCTGTTAGTGCTGTGGCACCTCAGCCTGATGGTCTTTTTTGAGGGTCGTCGCGGAGCTAATGAATGTGCAGTCCGAGACTTCCTGGCAACAAGTGGGGCATCGATGATTGTCGAGGTAGACACTCGGGCAACTCACTGGGCCCTAACTTGATTCAGAAAAACAAGGACATAGATATTCATGAGGCCCGGCCGGCTAATCCTCCACAGGAGACTTTGCCAAACAAGAGTCGAGACCCCAGATCACAGGGAAAGCATTGGACATGTACAGGGAAGACCTTCTTCATGAAATAGTCGGGTGAACAAACAAGAAGTTTGCCTGGCGAGCGCGTAACGGAACATTCGGACCGTCATAGGAAGCTGGAACACAGGACAATATAAAAACAACTGTTTTTGTGACCCTAAGCTAGGGCTTCCGACACGGGCCGACATCGCCCCGGACATCTTTTGCCCGCTGCACATGTATCGCGCCGATCTTGTTCAACGCAGCTTCGATTGCAATTCTAAGGCTTGGATGAGCACTCTTAGTGTCGTCAAAAGGTGATATAAAAGGAAGGTGCACATGATTCATCAGCAATAGGTAAAATTTGCTCAGACGAGATGAAGCCTTGGCTTCTCACAAGCGGCTGGTTTTAGGAGCGTGGTCCTGTTATAAATTTTGTCCATTATCTACTGAGAGAACTACTAGCTACTGTACGTAAGGGAAACCAATGATATGTAGGGGAGAAATACAGTTAAAGGATTGTGTCGAGCACTGACCACATTGTCGTGAACCGTTGATTGTGAGATATACTTGTGGAAAGATGACGAAGAGGGAAAACTACTGCTACGAGAAGATCCAGATGCGAGAGACAGGGAAAGAAATGATAGCACGCGAGACACTGCAGAGGTAAAAGGAACAATGTAGGTACGGAAACTATGTAGGTAGGAGGCGATGTAGGTACCAAAACAAAATAATATTCATGCTTGTATACAGAACGATTGCAGGTGGGTTTTAGACGGCAAGCCGAGAATGAAGACCTATACTCCATAGCGGGTAGCGAGGCGTTGCTGAATGACTGGAGGGAAATTTGCAACCTGAGCTGCCCACTCTGCTTCGTTGGACTGCTTGAAGCCTTGAAGCAGAGTTTGGAACATGCTATTGAGCTCCGGCGAGGGTACATTCCACTTTACGATGGCATTGCAGAACCAGAGCAGACTCTGCAGAATCGTGTGAGCATAGGTCGGCGTTACGAGATAATCGATGTTAACTTACCTTAGCCATACCCGAAGGGTTGGTTTGAACGAGTGTGCAGAATCCTCGATACGCCGAGTCCTTCTCCTCGTTGTCGCGAATCTCGTGCAGTGCCTGGCACCATGACTGCGCAAACTCGGGTAAATGAGGGGCGACAATGCCGGGGTGCATGAGTCCTATTCTGCCAATGGAGACAGCCGCGTTTTCGTGAAGGCTCCGCGGGGCTTTTGGGTGAAGCAGGATGGGAATCAGACGGCCAATGAGTGGGTTAACCCATTGTCCAAACTCGGGATCATCTGGGTGCAAACATCAATCGCCGATGAATCTGAGATTTAAGCTGAACTCACCACGGCCATAACGCAAGGCAACCTCTCCCACAGACCATGCCGCGTTGTTGCAGGCACTCACGAACTCAACCTTCGGTTCTGGATCCAACTGAGCAATGAGCTCTGCAATGATGCCGGGCATGTGGGGTCGCAGCAAACTGAAGCAGCTCATTGCCAAGTCGCCGACAAGGGCATAGCCTGACTGGCGCACGGGAGCCTGCGGATGCTTCAAGCACACCGTGAGCAGAGTGAGCAAGTTTGGTGTTTGTTGGTTGATGAAAGGCTCGAGGGACATGCCGAGGCCCTGGACAAGGCCTGAAAGAAGATCTAGGGCGACGACAAGGAAGGATTTATCGGGCTCATCGAGTTCTGGATTGTTCTGGAAAGCTTGATACTGCAAAAGTGCGTGGTGGACCAGCCCATTGCAGCGGCTGAACACTGGAGCCGCGTAAGGCGCGAATGAAGGACCGATGGCAATAGTGACAGAAGCCAGGCACTAGACACACTTGGTGAGTCAAAATTGAGGAAACAGTGAGAAGAGAATGACCTCGAGCAGGGGGATCAAGTCCTCGTCATCATCCTTTAGCTTCGACCATCTTTTCGTCAATGGCGGCATGAGAATTTCGACATAGACGGGATTTGACAGAGCTCTGCCGACAGCGTCGGCGAGTGTTCCGACGGCGTCGTATAAGATCAACATGTTTTTGTGTTGATATTTCTCGAAAGCAAACACCAAATTGCGAAGGACTGGTTCCAGATATGGTGCGAGCTCAGGGCCGGCATCCTCTTCCAGGGTGGCAAAAGCGCTGCAGCCAGCCTCTTGAACTCGTTTGTTGTTATCGAGAACCATACGAAGAAGCTAAAGTCTGGTTGAGGACAAATCAAGATGGAGTTGCCACATAAACGTACCCCTTCCATGGTAGGCACGAAGAACTGGTTCTTGTGTTCCTCAGATATAGGTTGTGTGCACCAACTGGCATAACGGCCCAAAGTCCAGCAAGTGATGGATCGCACAAGTGGCTAAAAGAGATGGATGTGAGCAAGCCATCACCATCGTTTCAACAGAGCATTTACCTTAGGATCATTCAGCATATTAATCAAATAAGGTACTAGCGTAACAAGATGAGGCTCAATGTGATCAATGCAGCCTATTCAGCAAAGCAAGTCAATTTCAGAATGATAATGATGTGCAGACTCGGCTTACCCTCAGCCATGGCGCCCAAAGCCAGAATACCACTCTCCCTCTGCAACCAATCATCACTCCATAGTTTTTTCTTCAGATGTTCCAGTAGGACGTTCATGAGATCGCCTCCAAATCTAACAGCCAGAACATCCAGCGCGGCAGCTGCACATTTCCTCAGATTCCACTCCGTCGACATTTCGTCGGCAAAATCGTCATCGTCGAGTTCGAAGTCATCTTCGTCATCAGAGTCTAATGTCTCCTCCCCATACGCGCCTCGCTTACCCGCACCCTCTCCGTTAGGATCCTCATCGCGCTCAAAGCCATGCGACTTGCCTCCGCCATAGTGACGAGGCTTGATGTCCGTCTCCTTGTCGGGTACGGCCGCGTCCTCCGCGTCACCTTCCAACCAGAGCAGGTCATCCTCACCATAGCACATGCAATCGAGCAATACTGGAGCTACTTTGGCCAGCAGTGGGAAGAGGTAGGGTGCGAGATCCGCATCTTCTGCAAAAGTCAACCAGAACTCGCATGCCTCCAATGCGACGTTCTCGTTCTTGTCATTCGTGGACCACAGCATGTACTCTGCGACATTCGCCATCTCTGGCATCAACTTCTCAGGCCTGGCGGCCAGAAGGAGCACAAGGGCCTGGCAGACGTGGCGACGGACTGCAGGGTCGTCATCTGAAGCTCGCTTGAACAGACTAGCGATGAACGCGTCGATATGCACGAATAGGGATTGGCAGTTGATGGGGACGAAGTAGGAAAGGCATGCAACTGCGTGCGAGCGCATTTTGGCCGAGGTGTGCTCAGTTAGCACGAGGAATTTGGGGATCATGAAGTCCAGAGGTCTTGTGCCGTTGATTTCGACGTCCATCTTTCTTGGGTAATCTTCGCAAGCCCTTTCGAGAACATTGAATGCGGCCTGCGACGTTCATGGTCAGCGCGACTCGCGAGCGGAAGTGCTGAGAATATAGAAACGAGATGCACGAGGACATCTGATAGAATGGGCAGTTTATCAAACGATGATCGACAACCAAGCACTATCGATCGAGCGACAGTTGCAAACCAAACGAGCAAGACCCATGTCCCATGTGTTTTTGCGGCCTGAAATGGAGGAGAGAACTCACCTCTTGTCGGTCCAAGTCTGGAGAGTCCAGCATTGTCACCAGCTCCTGCAAACACTCTGGCCAATTCCTGGGCTCCAGCGTCCCAAGCAACGCCACAATGTCCTGCCCCGCAGCGTTTCGTATCATGATCGAGACATCGGAGAAAGCCTGCAGCACGCAGCCTTTGACATAGAGCGCGACTTCTGGCGATGCGCTGTGGATGAGACGCGCGTTGTTCTTAAGCAGGTATCCAGCTATAGTTCGATAGCGCTCCTCCTGCTCTGGCATGGCAGTTAATATGTACGCGAGGTACGCTATGTAGTCCGGTACTCGCGTGAAGTTGGTCAATTTCTGTGCAATGTAACAAGGTTCAATTAATGTTCAGCGACCCAGCTCATGAAATGAACTGGGGCCCACTAACAGTTGTAATATCGCGTTGAACATCAGTGTTTTGCGTGTCGGTCGATTCGTGTATCGTTTGGAGTATTTCCTGTAGACCACTCGGCTGAGGGACCCACGATGCCATCGCAGCGAGAAGGAGTGAAGTAAATGGGGGTGTAATCAGGGAGGAGGCCTTTCAAAGCAGATATACACGCAAAGGCAAGTCTGATTTCAATGAAACTTTCTTCCCTCTTTGGCCACGTGCGAATCAATTCGAAGTTCCAACTTTCGCCTACTTTCGCCCTCTTTCACCGCCATCGCATCGGAACCCTTCATGTTGACTCATTTACAACACGCCGTGTTCATTTCTGGAACATACATTAGAGATTACTACGTAAAGCCATCATACAGGATTTGAGGAAAGTTAGCAAGCATCCGGCCTCATAAAGTTGCCAAAGAAAAACAGTTACAATCTCCAGATCAACTTCCCTACTGATAGTTATTCCAGATCCACTGATCAGAACCGGGTTGAATCAGGCCTGGCTGAAGTGCCGACACTTCTAAAGCCTGCAGGCGCATTTACAACAGATTTCTGCCTTGCTCGCAGCGCGGTTTGTCCCAACTTGGGCCGTGTTCTATTGAATTCGACGGCCATCTTCCTAGGATATCCTTAGTAAGATGCCTGGCATGCCCTTTCGATAATATCAAATGTTGCAGCCTACAACATTAAAGATCAGCATAGATCGTGAATATACGGTAGAGTGACTGAGGACGTCGAAGCGAAGATGATGGATTGGATTAGAATGTTTGGTTTAAATAGATAAAGCTGTCTACCCTTGAATAACGACTGAAAGCCATGCGCGCATCAGCATCGATCTGAGAGCACTTGCGGGGCAATCGGGCATGGTCTCACGTTCGAGATTGGAACACTATTGATATCCGCATCCGTCGTGCATTCTCGGGTGGATGGGAAAGAAAACCTACTTTCTGCCTCTCCAAGTCTAGCGAATCCAGCATTGTTGCAAGTGGCTGCAAACCCTCCGCCGGATTGTCGGGCTCCAGCATTCCAACTTGAAGAAGCGCCACAAAGCCATGACCTGCAGGCTGCAGCCTTCCTTACCATAATTGAGACGTCAGAAAAAGTTTACAGCACGGAGCCCTGGACGTAGAGTGCAACGTCTGGAGATGCCGTTTGGATGCGATGAGCGTTGTTCTTGAGTGGTAATCCCGCTTCAGCTCGAAAGCGCTCTTCCGAGTCTGGCTTATCTGCTAAGATGCACGCAAGGTACACTATGTAGTCTGGTGCTCCCGTGAAGCTAGTCGATTTCTGTGTAACATGCTATCGTTCAACTCGGCAATCCCGGAGATGAAATGAATGAGGCGCAACTGACAGTTCTGATACAGGGTTGGAGATTACCCGCGTTGTTCAATTCAAGGTCGACGTAAGACTGGATATCCGGAGTTTACGCAGGTTCGATTCAAATTTTCTGGTGTTTGCCCTCGGGAGATTAGGTCGATGTCACGTATCGTTCCAAGTATTCCCTGTAGTTCGCCCGGCTGCGAAATCCACAACGTCATCGTTGCCACTGGCGAGAGCTTGAAGCAAGCTTAGACTTGAAGGGTAGGCCCGGGGGTGGGGTAAGAGCTGGTAAGAGGATGGGGTGGGGACAATTTCAATGTTCACTATTGGATGTCTAGAAGAAGCTACGGTGAAGTCGGAAAGGAGAATCAATTCCTCTGCATGCGTGGAAGTCGCGGTAGAGTGTGACATTGCGATGCGCCATGGCCATAGACTACTACGAGGACCCAGGCGCTGCAGCCGATCTTACCTCTGACAGCGCGCAGGATGTCAGTGTTGTTCATTTCAGACATTGCTAAAATATAGTTAGGTATAAAAGTCGTATCCAAGCCATTTGTACCTTATGTGTTTGACTCTATTGTCATTGTAATTGTTTTGCTCATAGAGCGCGGTAAATGAGTGCCTTATGGCTATGCCTTCAAACAGTCAACAAGCTACGGTTAGCTGCTGTAACACCCTGGCAGGCGTGACCAAACGTCTGTTACATCAAAGTGCCGCCGACCATACAGCAGTTACAAGCTCAGGGATTTAGGTGCCGGGTGCTTGCTCACGATGGACCAGGCCAAACCTGATCCCACGAATTCTGCAAAAACGATCTCTAAATTTAACGCGTGACTATCAAAAGCCTATCGAGAGCGGCAGCCGCTTCTAACGCAAACTCCAGCGCTCAAAGTCTAAGTTTGGTGCCATCGATAGGAGTTGATGAGGAGAGCCCGGTGGGTGTGGCGGTTCCCGAAGCCGGGGCTGAAGCGCTGGAGGCACCTGGAGACGGCACATTGCCGAGCGGGTCGTGAAGGTAGTCGCGGAGGAAATTCCGCCAGTTGGACTTAGATGGAACGAAATGACCTTGATATTGATAAGTATGGGGGTAAGTTATAGTAGTCAAAAGGCATTTGGATTTTGAGTACACGCACCTCCATCGTGTTCCTCTACACGCTTGTTCGCAGAAACTTCTATGAGTTTCTTGGATCGCTCATCTATGACGATAATGTCCGTCCGGCCCATTACATGGAGGGTAGGAGTAGAGTAGGACGGCAAAAAGACGGCGTCGCCGATTGGATCGGCACATCTAAACCCCGAGACCGCCACACAGAATTTACTTAAAATGAGATAGTGAGCAGTTGCCAATGTTTAGGGGGTTCTTGCAAAACTTACAAAGGCGGATGTGGCGGTTGTCCATCCACAAGGAAGTCAGGATATGCATGGGGCTTTTCTAACTATTGTATAATATGATGTCGTCAGTTACTAGTTATACGGCACGGTATTGATGCACTTTTTCACTTACCAAAGCTGCCAAGAGCGCTGCCATAGCGGCTCCTTGACTGATCTCAATATGTATCACTTCGATGCGACAGTGATTATGTTAGAGTACCTGAATCCGAAAACACCCTGATCGCGCCGTTATTTAGCAGGGACGAACATAGGCGAAGACAATGGGAGGATGCATACCTCATATCTATCAGCTTTCAAGACATCTCTTAATACCGCTAATGATTTTTGTAACCCAAAGGATAGCGTCTTCGCCTCGTTAGATTTCCACCATGCACGGGGCGTTAATGCAGGATCTACGGTCGAAGCTTCGGCAGCTCCCAATTCTTGCGAGGAAAATCCAACAATATCTACTGGTTCCAAGATATGCGGGCCATCGACGAATACTGTCATACATAGCATCCTGGGTCAGTGCAGTCGATCAAAGGTGTTTTGAGCTATCACACCTAGATCCAAGTCTTTCCCGCACGACTTGCGAATTGCGCCTAACTAGACACTCGTAGCGTCAATGACGATCATACACGCTGAGCTGTGGTTGCCTACTCGTTTACTGAAGATGTTGGCGTTTTGGGAATAACTAAGGCAGTCGCATCATGAGTCTGCCAGTTCGGATTGGCTGCCATAGATCAGAATTCACCCGTGTAGCATGAGAATTTTTCGTGGGGTTGTAGCCATACTGACTAGGCGTATCCAAGAATTATGAGAGGAGAATGATACAAAGATGTGTGTAGAGGTCGCGACTCGCGCCGACTCGGAGGCTCGGAGCCGGGAGTATTAACTGGACATCATGTATCCCAAATGCATCTCCCTCCTCGCTCTATCACAAGAAATCAATTATGAAAAGGCAAATTGATGGCAAGTTATGAAATTTGCAGGTGGGTATCTCTCATTCCAATCCCACTGTGAACAGCGCAAAATTGCAGGTACAAGCATCGTACTCGAGTACTGCGAAGTACTTAGGTAGTCTCGACTCTCTCGTACCTCGAGTTTGTCTATAATGATCACCATGCAAGCCAATAATTACAATGTTCAGAAATACAAAATTCTTGTAGGGTATATATACAATGCACAGCGTAACTGTTCACTCCGAGTAATCATCCGTGTTGGTCACTTTAATCGTTTCCATCAACCTGCTCACGCGCTCATACACCGCGAACACGATCGCCTGCCCAGGTGCCACCCGCAGCACCCGCGGCGTGATACCCTTATAGAACGAGCGCACGCCCTCCGTCTGCCACATGTCCCTGCCGATCGCGACTATGCGCTGCAGCGCGGTCTGCCCTGGGGATGCCGGGGACTTTTGCAGCCCTGTAGGAATAGCACACCATCGTAAGCTCGTGTGCGTATGGACGGAGGGGCAACTCGAACTCACGTGTCTTGATCGTGTCGATGGGCGCGTTGGAGAACGGGCCCATGGCACCCGAGATTAGACCGATAATCATGTGCTGGTATGAGGGCAGCTCTGTGATATCAGGCTGGTATTTGTGTGCCAGTTTCTTGATTTCTTGGTACGCCGTGAAATTCGCGCCTGTAATGCCTGTGATTCAGCGCCTTGGCTCCCGTTGTTTGACATTACGGCTTACCCTGATTTGTGGCCTGCCGGAGGGCGGTGAGGGATACCCCGCGATACAACGTCAGGAAGCCTTCTTCCCGGATGATGGTGTATACGGCGTGTCCGGCGTTCCGGTACCTTGGGACCTCGAGCGGATCCGCAAGGGAGTGTTGTTGCGCCTGTAGCCGAATCTTCACGACCTCCATGGGGGTCACGACCGCCACCGCCTCTGTTGTTCCTGCGCCCAATCCAGCTGCGATGGGGGTCAGAACTACTGCGCTGTATCAATACTGCCCAGTTCACGCACCGACGAAGATGCCCGATATACTCGTCTTCCCTGTCTCCTTGTCTGCTAGCCAGCCTTTGTACGCCTCGAAGCTCGCGAACCGAATGCCCATTTTCGGCACGATGCCTGCTAGGACGGCTCCGAGACCCTTGTAAAGCGCTAGGGGCGTCTCGCGCTTCATAATGAATGCGCCCGTGGCAAGAAAGCCCCGTGGTTTAGTCTGAAGCAGACATTAGGGAGGTGGTGGCTGCTGAATGCTGACTGACTCACCCCTGGGGTCATACCAGATTTTGACAGCTGCATCCGGACTTTGATCGTGTCCAGAGGTTGGCAGCAGAGCTGAGCGGTTCATCTCGTCAGCTATCTCCCACCTGGTCTTTGGATTCACTCACCGCCTCCATACCACCGGCAATCCCGCCTGCGGTTATGTGGGTCGCAAACCCAACAGGTTTCTTCTCTCCTCTTGACATGATTGCAGCAGTGATAATGAGCTGATCGCAAAGCGGGAATGGGCCGGCAAAGTATACGGGGAATGGGGGAGTGACGGTTAAAGTGCTGTTAAGTTATATAGGGAAATGTGCGCGTGATTCCTTCACCGTGAAGGCCATTAAAGGGGCTGAAAGGAGATGCGGGGCGGGGAAGCGTTGCATGTGAATTAGCGGAGAACCCTTGGCCGGCTCTTTCTTTATGCTAGACCTTTGTTGTTACCATTTTGAGCCGGAACGCCGCCCGAAATGGCAATGTTGGCTGCCGCTCACCGAGCCACCGCTTAAACACCACCAATCGGCCGGCTTGCTCGTATTAAAGATTATCCCCACAAGACAAACGCCGCAATGCACACAGCTCCAACGTCCCACGAGAATCCTGCAGTCTCCAAACGCCGATCGAGAACATGGTGCCTAGGGTTCATTATGCACACGCCCTGTATTATGGTAATCGAGAGCGGGAATACAGCTGCTCGCAGGATCATTTTGTACTAAACCCACTAAACCGACTCTTCAACACGCCGGGCCCACTAGCTCTGGGCATATCAGGTGTGACCCCTACCATCATCTCTTGGGACGAATTCACAGCATCCGGACTAAAGTCGAAAGGTTCTTCGGGCGGTGGTGTCCTGTCAAAGGGATCTCTGAAGATCTTGTGTTGAGCAAAGGTTAATATCGGGCTGATATGGTTTATGTATCAGAACAGGACGTGATCGCATTGATGGTAAGGCAGCTTACATTAGAACGAGGGAAACTGCTAATGTGATTATCGTGGATAAAGATGGCTTGTAACCATTCGAGACAATGTCCTTGATATGAAAATTAGCTATGAACATAGGGAGAGCAGATTAGAAGCTTACGGCCAGATGAGAGGAGTTACGGTCGAAGAGGAAGCGCAATCCACGGCTCATCCCCGATTGTTTATGTAAAGTAAGATCGACTCCTAGGGCAATTAAAAAGGTTCCCGTCGAAGCCGTGAGAGCAATCTAACAGCCAATGTGTCAGCATATATTGTACACCGTGTATAAATTGAGAGACCCACCACTCCAAATCTCTCCACCATGAAAACCAAGATCACACCGACCAGTCCGCACGCACCAGCGATAAGCCAGTTGACGAAAAATTTGCCGACGAGGAGGTTGTCTCCAAACAAGACTACTCGCACACCAATGGCGAGTCCCCCCAACGCCCCTAGAGTGGCAATACCAGCAATGCGGCCAAACGGAAATAGCCCGATGGCAAAGCCCACGACCATGAATCCCGCGACGATCCCTGCCAGCGCGATGTCGGGAAGACCGGCGCTAGATATGGTGTTCACGAGAGCTGCCCAGGCTTGATTATGGAACGCACCACCGTTCAGTGTTCAGGGACACCCAGATAGAACGGAATACGACGTACCAAAGAGACCAGTCGTAAGGCCAGTCGCAGAGCCCAACGTTAATCTCCACCCCCTGACGCCGGCGAAAGCCAAGGGCACACCGAGTGCGAAGGAGCCTATCAGCCAAATGAGAGCTGCGGCGTCGTAATCCGTGCCTGCGCCATCCGAGGCGGTGCCCTGGGCTATGAGGCCAGCGGTATCCGAGTTCACGACGATGATGCTTCCACCGAGGTTCTCAATGACGGCCCCTCGGCGCGCGACATCCTGGAGGATGTTTTGGGACATTATGGGCAGCGCAAGAGACGGGCATGCAAATCTGAGAACGAGAGCGATATAAAGAGCGTAAAGAGCGAAAGACGAGCGCGAAAGTGCGCTCATAAGTACAGTAGGCGAGCAGAACGAAGAAGACGAAGACGAAGAGAATGAGACCCCCAGGGCCGTTGTAATTGCGCGACCAGCGACGCAGGGCGGATGAAGAAAGGTTGACAGGCTGCCGAGGGTGGTTTAGCTGCCGTACAACTTGAAGGGAAAGTAGACGATGGGAGGTCCGCTCAAGGAGAGACGCCGTCTCTGCACAAGAGCCGATGGGAAAGAGAAAGGGCAGCCCATGCTGACTCTCAGACTCGCAATTCAGTGGTGGCTTCCAAATCAGATGCGCAGCAAGGCATCAGGAGTATATCTGATAGGTAGTTGGGGTGGCGACAAGGGCATGGAGAGGTTGAGATGAGAAGGTTGAGAACGATAAGCGCGCCGTTCGGGCCGCATGCGGGCGCTTTAACTCCTTTCAACACCACGTCGGCGCGTCCAAAGTCGAAAATTGCTACTCGTGCTTGACTCGTGCAGTCATCACTCGCATCGGTCGGTTTATCTGAGAGCCTCATCCAGCCAAACCTACAGCCTCATTCTGCCCGTATCAAATCTTGTTTTCTAATTGACTGCACGTCGGTAACCGTATTGATCAACCATCGAGGTTACGCCGCCATCCCAACCGCCTGGCGCCATGCCACCTCCATCTGCGACCGAGCGTCTGATAGATATTGCCGCCCACCTCGGGGGCCCAAGAATTATCCCAGGGGATATCGAGTGGGCGGTAGATCTCCCTGCTGGAAAGCAGTTGGTTGATTGGATAGCCGCTCAACTTGACTCCGATGATGAGCGAGACAGCGATGGCGGGGCGGATAGGGCGCTCAGAGTGTCAATGAAAGACATAGCTTTGGAGCCTGAGGAGGTTTATTTGTGGGTGATATTGCGACGTGTTTCGCAAGTAGATTTTGAAGATGTCTTCCAGGCTTCGGATTGCAGAGTCAACAGATCTACCCAAATTAACCTCGACGGAGCCAGGATATCTTTCCTATTATTCTCGGCCATCTGAGATCAGGTTCGGTATGTTTCTACACATCGCGGTCTCACTCGTTATTAATTCGGTTTGCAGAGCTCGCATCGAAGAAATGGATGCAGAGTCAGAATTACTGGAGGTCGAAACAGTTCTTCTGAAGCAACGATTACATCAGACGAAGTCAGTGTGGCTTTCGTGTAACTTTCTGGTCAATTGAGATGCTCATGATATACAGAATGGCCACTCAGAGAGCTTCCGTGACACTCAAGTCCCTCCGAGATACAGTCATCACGCTGGATGAACACACTTCACACGAAGAGGAAACCCTCGACGAGCTATCTGCTTCCGTAAGTAATGGTCGAGGAGCGTACCCGAGTTCCTAGCCTGACAAACCGAAATACCCCCAGGCAGACTCGACGATAGCAGCTTCAGTCAATGAAGCTTCGCAGTTGATTTCAGCGTCCGACCCGCTCGCAATACGCGGATCGAGGACCCCGCGAAAGTCCCAAGCGCGGTCCGGGTCTAACGATCTCCTCACGTCGCTGTCAGCTTTCGCGGGTCTTCGATCGCAGATTGTGCGCCATACGGAAGACGGAATAAGAACAGTTGCTAATTTGGAAGCTTCCCTGCCCGCTCAAGAGGAGCTGGCATTCGAGGCGGAGCGTTTACATGAAGCTCTAGCAGATAGTGGTTTGCGCGAAGCCGCACATGAAACTGCGTATCGAGAAGAGCTGCTCAGTTTGTGCCGTCTTCTCGAGGAAGGATCTGCACTCCCGATCACGACACCTTTGGATGAAAGTGAACAATGTGAAACGCTGGATGTAAGAAACGAGCTGATTCGGGCCTGGAAACGCGACCAGGCCGCTATTTTGGTGGCACGAGGGCAGATATTGGATCAGGTATATAATATTCGCACTGACTCAGTGTAATCTTGCTAACAATTTTCTTTCAGGCTATCGCTGCTTTCAGAGATGTCCTAATACCTCCCCTTGAGATATTCTCCGACTCCCTTTCCTCCGAGGACGCCGGCGTACAGGAGACAAATGCACTCGCCAAGGCGCTAGTCGAAGAACTCGAAGAACTTGCATCGGATATTCAAGATGGAAAGGACAGGCACGCCAGAGATGGAGACAGTACTGAAAATGATGGAAGGGACAGCGCACTCGAAAGGAGGTTGATCAATCTGCTGAAGCAATATTCGGGTTTGTATCTCTCATTTATATCGTACTAAGGTCGCCCGAAACTCAAGAAATCCACAGATACCAGGCCGACCTCTGCCCCTCCGCTTGTTCTTCTGGACAGGGCCGATTTGCTAAATGAGTTGAGGTATCAGGCAGCCCGTGCCGCCGAGGCTGATGACCAGCTTGGACAGCGGACAAACAAAATACGATACGATATACAACCAGGGTTCGCCATTTATATCGTTGTCATTGATTTCTCTTAAACGAAAATTAACACCTCTTCTAGGTTTCGGGATCAGCTGCACTTAAATTCTCTTATATATGCCAACTCTCCCCTGAACACGTCGCCACCGTTCGCGTCAGCACCGAGCCTGACTCAGCTGCAATCAAATATTGGCACAAAAATCGCCACCATGCAGCAAGATATCACTCGTTTACAAAAGGTTCGTCTACATGAAATGCATCAAGATTTGTGGCATGTTAGGTTGATAATGCACTACAGGATTCTCAGATGAGTAGTAGAACGATAAGGAAAGCAGCCGCCTTCGTTCAAAAATACTCTTGATCGGACATCTGCATTTGCCACACTGGGTAAAGAAGACAAATTGGATGAACCTGAGTGATGGTCCATAATATGCGGGCGAGGTGCACATAGGAGAAGTGGTTGCCTACCTCCTTTTACCTCCTTAAAATGCGCATTCGGGAACTACATCTGCATATTTTGCTTATCAAAGCTGCACATCTACTATAAGCTCACCGACCAAAATCATTCAAATAATATAACAAATAAATATGGCCTGAAAGAAGCAGGCAATGTAGTGGGAGTACTCATGTATACTCAAGACGCGTAGGTCAATTCGTCCCAGAAGGGCCGTTCACCGATATGTTCTATTCTCACACCAACCGATCCATCCCCGCGGTTTAGCCATACCCATTTATATTCTTTGGCCACCTTGACAAATGGGCCCCAACGCGGTCGATTGCTATTCAACGGATCATCCCAGGCGATGAGAGCATCTGGCTGGCAATTGCTACATATGATACTGGAGTGAGTGGGGAATCTTCTGGAGCCTTCAATGCACGTACAAGTGAAGAACAGCTGGGTATAACTGGTCGAATTCATCGTACATCTTGGTCCCTCTCAGTGAGTCTTGATGCGAGATCTGCTCAGATTCTGTCATGCTGTCGTTGCCATCGGCAAGCGATAGGCCGTACCTAGGTCGAAGCCGTCAGCGCTGCAATAAGGCAGAGGTGCCGGCAGAAACTCACGAGAATCGACAGTGTGTCGTGTCCCACGCGACGCTCAGGTTTTCAAACATTTCGCGGCCAAAGCGTTTCCAAATGGCAAAGTAGAGGTCCTGATCAGCAAACTGAGGATTCTGTGGGTCTATGCCTGGCTACGTTGTGAGTAAAATCGGGCGCTGGAGGTTTTAAAGTGACGAACCAGCGCTAGCCCATGTTTCTGGACTTCCGAGTGTTACGAGACTCTGAGGGAAGAATGTAGAGGGCATGAAGTGTTTCTTCCGCATCGACTCCAAGTTCAGAAGCCTTGAAGGGGTGCCTGGTGAGCAAGAAACAATGTATGTCCAGGAGATACGCACATGATGCAAGAACATACAACATCACTTGTGCTTTTCTCCCCCAGAGTCGGGAACGCAACGAGAAAGTTTTCATTCCGCGACGAATATCGGTCGAACTCCCGCCAGAGTAGGTAAGGATCGACCAGGAACAACATGTCTGTGTCGAAGTAAATGATCTTCTTCACATCGTATAGCACTTCGTGTAAAAATGCTTTAACGATGCCAGCGTATCCCGCTCCATGTCTCGAACCTGAGGCAACACCCGCCCGTGCTGCCCTATCCTTTATCAAGGCCTCAGGTATCGGATAAAACTTGACATTGATGGCATAGGATGGTCTATCAGCCACAAATGTCAGGCGCATATTATTGTCGCTTGATGTATCAGACACGCACCGTGAAAATAGCGCTAGTTTCGCCGCAATGATGGACGCGGCGTCAGGCGAGCATATGATATGAAACTCGGCAGGCCGCGAGACGTGCATCAAAGCAGTCTTGAGCGCCAACAAGCCCTCCATAGCTGAGATCTCCCCATACATAACCATTGCAAACACCACTGGCTCTGGTCCGGTAGACACTGCTGAGATATGTGCCGTCGAAGACGCATGTTCTGAGCCCGAGGGATGCACGCCAAGTTGTGCGTATTGAAATCCCATCGACCTATCATCGGCCCATATTGCCGGGAGAGTAATGGCACCAGTGTTGATGAGGAATGCACAATTAAGAAACAGGCTCATAATGAGTGTAAGCGCCACAAAGCTTCTTAGCAATGGACCCATTGTGGACGCAGTCGCAGGAAGGAGAGGGATGCAAGGACTGCAACATCGGTTGTTGTGGGTTGTCCAACTTGGATACCAGTTTGATGGAAGACAAGAGGAGCATACTAATCATTACGCATTGGCTGTTCTGTTTAAAACCCCCAACACTCGGCAAACTTTCAGCCACTCACCCGTACCAGGCTACCAGCGATCATGATAAGGGCTATAATCTTCCTACATCAAAATCTCCAGAGTTCGTTGCACCCATATTTGCGTCCATCGAAGGCACTCGGGGAGAGAGGAAGTGCAGGGAAGAGCACAGCTGAGGGTGGCACCATCACGATCGTTGCGTCGGCCCGGCGCGGACTCCCCGAAACAGCAAGTCTGTCGTCCCGTGCAAGCTTACTTTGAGACTACCGACCTCTGCTCAATCTTCAGCCTTCAGGACAGTTTGCGGTTGCCGTGAACCAGACTAGGGGGCTCATCGTTGAGTCACGATGTCAAGGACCGTGTTGCCAAGTCTCAAACAGGTCACCACACCGGACGCACAGCCCTGCATCCTGTAGGCTGCTATAAGATCCTGTAAATGGCTATCAACAACTCTGTTTTCCTTCAGCCATGTCCGAAGAAAACCTGCACAAGCAGAAGTTTCGAGTGGAGCAGTGGCCCACAAGCAAAGTCACCCTCTACCCTACCAGAGCGAGTGTTGTCAGGTATGCAATACGTCAGTTAACGACATATCTATTCTAACTCCCACATTCGCTGTGCTCAGGGTTATCGAAAACGTAAAGCTCAAGGTGAGCATTATTAACTATGCGTGATGCATATGATAGTATTAACACCTCACTCGACGACCAGCCCGGTTTGAACGAGATAACCATCTCTGATCTAACTGCGCTCGCCGACCAAGACTCCATCAGAGTCTCTGGAACCACCGACGACCGTCCTGCCCGCATCAACGACCTCACTATCGACGAAGCTAGCAACCCATATAGTCCAGACGATGCATTTGACACCGACTCAGAGGACGAGAGCGAGAGCGATACAGACGAGGAACCCGAGGCGTTGCAAGCCTTGCGAGCTGCACTCACCGAAACTGAACGCAAGATTAGCGAGGTGGCGGAGAGGCGTGCGTCGGCGCAGCAGGAACTTAATATGATCCAACAGTACGCACATAACCTCGCTGGTGCTCACCATTCCACCGACAAAATAGTCGACCCGGAGACGATGAAGAAGACTCTAGAGTTGTATAACGCCCAGCGTGCCCTGCATTACGGGACCATCACTCTTTGCGCCGCTGAGGATACTAAACTGCAAACGGAATACGCCAAGAAAAACAAGGCATTGGAGAAAGAGAAGCGAGTACAAGAGAAAGCCTTGCGTGCTAAAAACGCAGAGCGGAGGAAGAAACTGGAAGAAAAGCGGGAGCGCAGAAAGGACAAGAATGAACAGCGCCCCGAGACTTCTGCACAGGTTCTGCGAGTGCGTATCACAATCGAGATCCCCTCCTACGATACCAACGCCCCAAGCATCGCCGCTGGAAATGCCCCACATGACAAGGAGCTGCCCGATGTACCCGAAAACCTCCACGAAGCTCAGCTTACCCTCACGTACACGACCTCGTCCGCCTCCTGGACCCCTATGTACGATCTGCGCCTCGACACCTTGAATCCATCACTCTCCACGCTCACCTACCGCGCCCACTTCACCAACCGCACGTACGAGACATGGACGCAAGCGGCTATTACACTGTCAACGTCGCAGGCATCGTTTGGCGGGCTGAACGAGAAGATCCCGCAGATGGAGAGCTGGCGAGTGACGGCGGGGCGGAAATGGGATGCGATGAATGTTCGGAATGGGGAGAATGGGCTGTATAGCTTGGCCGAGGTCACGCTGAAGGAAGCTGCACAAGCCGCGGCGGCGCGGCGGCCTATAAGAAATGCGGTCGAGATACCTAGGGATAATGGGAGACACAAGACGTTTGCGAGCCGTGCGCCTGCTCCGATTGCCGCGTCCTTTCAGCCCGCGGTCATAGTAGCCCCATATGATGGCGGAGAGTTCTACAGTTCTCGCGCTCGCGCTCCCTCCGGTCCAGTCCATATTGTCCGTCCTCCCTCCCCTCGAGCACCTATAGTTATAGCACCTGGACGGGCTTATGGTGGTTCTCGTTCTCGTTCTCGTTCTCGTTCTCATTCTCGTTCTTCTCGCTCTCGTTCTCGTTCACCACGTCGACATGCGGATATTCGCCGCAGAAGGTCTCCCTCTTTTGATGAAGATCGCGGCGTGGAACTCGACGGGACACTCGCACCAGCGCCGCAGGCTATGCAACACACTCTAGCTGCCGCTGATACTTATGGGTAAGCCTCTTTCTTTCTTTCTTTCGCTAGAGCTCATGTCGACTTCCACAGCTTCACCACAACCTATGAGCTTCCTACCGCTCGGACCATTCCCTCCTCAGCACTCGTCCGCCGGCACGTCATAGCCGAGATTCCTCTGCCCTCGTTGGCCTTCACCTACATCGTCGTTCCCAAATTGAAAGCCGCGGCGTTCCTCAAGGCTAGGGTGACGAACACCTCGCGCGTGCCCCTCCTCCCAGGTCAAGCAGGGCTGACTCTGGATGGCAGCTTCATGGGCAACCTCGCGTTCCCGCGCTGTTCTCCCGCCGAGACCGTCGTCCTCGGACTCGGCGTGGATCAGACCGTCAAAGTGGAGTATGAGCGTCCAAGCGTGGTACATGCAGTCCAGGGCATGATGCTCATGGGCAAAGAGGAAGTCGGCGCATTCAAGCGCACGATGCAGATCACAAACACGAAGGCGTCGGCCGTGAGCCTCGTCGTCCTCGACCAGGTGCCGGTGCCCGACGACCAACGGCTCAAAGTCAATATCACAGTTCCGCGAGGCTTGAAGAATGTGGAAGATGTCGCGAAGAACGGTGTGGGCAGTCAAGGTAATACGACTAAGCCTGGGGTGTCTGCCGCCGTCGCCGCTCCCCCGAGCAGTTTCAAATCGGAGGACACTCACGACACATCCAGTGGCAAGCACCAGAGGTCTTTCAGTTTAAAGAGGTCATCGACTGTATCTCCGACACCACCAACCACCCCTTTGGCGGTATCACCTGGCAGCGGCGTCAAGTCCTCATCATCAAATTGGGGGACTGCCAAGGCCACTTTGAAGAAGAATGGCGAGATCAAATGGGATGTGGATCTGAGACAGGGTGGATGTGTAACACTTGCGTTGGAGTGGGAGTGTAGGATCCCGACTGGCGAGGGCGTCCAAGCATTGAGTTGAGCTGTAATGCACGTCCCATGCACTTGTAAAATATGCGCTGTACGAAAATAGCTCTCGTCGGGTTCGAGTTCTGGCGCCCTCAACATCGGCATCAGTAAAGGCGATTGTGGTTTCGTCGGCACTGACTCGGACGTAAGGCCCGGCCGTACTGACTCGACGGCGCTCATGTCTCTTAAATTCTAGTCGACCACGCACATGTTCTAAAGGATTTGAACCGCTCTGAATCATTCAATTGATATGGACTTCATCCTTATCGATCGAGATACGGCTTCTTCTACCCGGGATGCTTTGGCACATATCCGCCTTGAAACATTGGATATTTATAATCGGCTGCATTCCATTGCTGAGGATGTCCTACTAGTGAACTTCATTCACGAAAACTATCCCGATCTACCAATTCTGCGTCAGTTTATCTCCTTCTGTTTGCGTTCCCTGCTCTTATACAATGATACCCTCGCTAGCTAATCTTAGATGCGGGGCATGGTATACAGATCCGCATATTGTAAGATTATCATCTCAGATGCACACTTTATTCGTCTTTGACCACTATTGATCCAGGCTGAGGGCAGTCCTGCCTATTTCAAGTCCACTGATGGTCACTTTGGAAGCTGGGGGTTCAATTTACGACGCCCGAACTTGCATTTACTATCACTCCTCGCCTCACATCCAGGGTGTGTACATTAAGTACCATTCATGTTTGTTCTCGCACTCAAAAAGCTCCAGTTTCATCTTGGTGGACTCTACCCGCGCCGGCAAGCGCATCCCCGACGCGCTGTCCAAAACGGTACCCATCTGGTGCGCTGTGATCAACCGCGCCATTCTTAAAATATACCCGGAACTGGCCTCGGATAAATGGGACACGATGCTGTACACGCCACCGCAGGTCGTGAGTCCCCAGGAGCACGCACAGATCGAAAAGCGCCTCGATGAATGGGCTAATGCATTGGCTGTATGCACGTGCCATTCCACGGCGCCCACGTCTCCCCACTGAACAGCCTGTCTTACTTTTTCAGAACTCATCCTATGATATTCCCCGCCTGAATCATCCTCTAAGACCGCTTTGGATTACTCCAGCCAACTCCAGGCTACCAACGCTTCCTACCAATAACTCTGAGGCCAGAATGTTCTCCCCGGTCATATGCCTTTCCGCATCGAAGCAGGTACATGACGGACTCGAACGCAGGGGGGCCGGATACACTTATGTTCAAGGCTCTGGAGACGATCACGAGATGTGGGGGAAGGTGTGTTAACTCACATTTACAGATGCATCATGAATATTGAAAACACGACCAGGGCTTGACCCCGAAACTTTTCTGGGATCATCAAGACGAGTTGCTGGGCGCCCCTCACTCGAAGTTAGACGCGCTTGTTGAGAAGATCGTTACCGCATCCTCCGATATACAGGCGCCTATTACTTGGGTGACTTTGCCTACACCCATTGAGAAGGTCGCTGGACGACTGTGCATCTGTGCCAACGCAGACCTACCAGATCCCTGGCCTAGCTACCTACCAGGCTCAGACGACTCGGAGCGCGCGGCAGCATATATACAGATATCTCCCAGCCCAGAGGCCACCACTACCTCGCATCTACATGCTGACCATGATTCCAAGCATCTAATTATAGATGCAGCGGAAGGCAAACGCGGGCAATATCAATACCTGCAGACTGTCCTACCCCTCGCCCTGCCCTTCATGGAGACCCACCTGCGTGCGGGCTCACGAATCTGCATATCTTGTGAGACAGGTAAAGATATGAGCGTCGGCGTCGCACTTGCTGCGCTGCAGAGCTTTTGGGACGGCGATGGGGTTTGTATTCTCGATACAGCGGTCAGCGCACGTAAGCCCCACATCTCATGGTGGCCACGAGGATGCTAAAAAATCGCTTGTTGACACAGCAAGCAAAGAGTCGATTAAAACACGATTGCAGTGGATTATAGCAAGTCGGCCGCAGGCAAATCCGTCTCGCGCCACTCTCAAGCGGACGAACGAGTTCCTCCTCACACCTGCGGCGTTTGGACGCCCAATCCCAATCGGAGAGCGGCGGCAGCCGTCTGAGATATATGCTTCTGCCGTGACAAGCATTTACGCATAATATAACTCCTTGTCAAGGCCGACAAACCGTACAGCACACCCCCGGGGCTTGATGGCCCCAGTGACCCACGAAAGGGCATCGCAAATCCATTGAACTCTTTATTTACGCAACAGACGAAATATGTAAACAGCTTGCTTGCTTCGGAATGTGCAGGGTACAGGGTACAGGGTCATGATCCGATAACGCGTGTCATATACATGTCATCGATGTCCGCCAAATGTCCGCATCGCACGTCCTAGGTGTCCTTGATGATTCCCGGTTCTATATCTAGTGCTGAAAGATTTACTTACAAGGGTCCAGTTCCAGACCATTTCTTCACTGGGATTTTGTTAAGGGTTGTGTGAAACGAATGATTCGGTGAACCCATGCTACGTAGATTAGTTCCAACTGTATTTGGAAGATGGTGGTTGGAGAAGGTAAGATACTTATCTGCTGACTAGCGGGACACAGGCGCCAATGTGTCAATATGGGCTTCATTGAACTGGGGATGCCACCGCACAAATGGTGATTGGTGGCGTACATTCGCCATTCGTGTATTCCAATCAGCAGCAAAGTACCTATCGGCGAGAAAGGGAATACATAGTAACAACACGGGTGAATAAAAAATAGATTACGGGTATAGTGCCAAATCGTCCATCCTTCCGCCTGAGATAGATCCTGAGATTATTACTGTAATGTGCCAAACACATCTTGTTCCTGCTCATCCATCGACAACTTTGCGCTGGTCTCCACTATACTCCTCTTGGCCAGATGCTCGCCATGGTGCGTAAAGTACGCGTTGAGGCACGGAGTGCTCTTGAGGCCTTCGATATCCTTGTGCACGATCTCTTGGCAGAAGAGGTCGAGGTCGAGATCATTCTCATCGTAGCCTGCAGGTAGAGCTTGTCAGCCTTGCTGTATTCCACCAATGACTGGATGCGAGGAACTCACCGAACGGTTGCTCAATCTCCTCGCCAGCTGCGAGGAATCCAAGATATATAAATGCTGCGATCCCAACGCCGGGGATTGTGCTCCACCCAAACTGGTCTATGAGCTGGAATGGGAGGAAGAACAGGTATATCCACACGGTGTGCCTAATGTGTACGGAGTAGACGCTAGTACCGTCCCATAAGCATCCCTGAGCTCTAACAGACAAGTAAAAACATGACTTACAAGGGCAGAGGCGTCGTCAATATCCGCTCAATGGCACTGAGACTGTCCTCAAAATTCACGATGTAGGTATAGAGCGCCCCATTTGGATTGCCGTAGGTCGTCCCCCTGTCGTCAATCACGCTGACCCACTCGCTCATGCACCGCAGGATGGTCAGCGGCAGATTCTGGCCGCCGCCAGCGACCATGGGCCTGTGCTTTCCGTGGGTGCCGCGGTGGCTCATGTGGGCTTTGCCAGAGCTTGGGGTGGACCAGTCGAACTCCACGATTGTCGCATCGTTCGGGGCACCGTTAGGCCTGGGCAGCTCCAGCGCTGGCTGCCGCTTGAAGAGCCCGTACAAGGCGCTCCACAGGCTCTCGAAGGGTATGAGGTCCCGGGAGATCATGCCGCCGATGCCGACGTTTTCTGGTCGGAGCTGGGAGGGGAGAAGTGGGCGCGTGTCGCTGGAGTCGCTGTTCGTGGAGGCCGATGACGAGGAGCGGCGCGAGGCAGATGCGGACGGATGGGCCGGGTCAAATGTGCCGTATGCAGCTATGGAGGGGATGAATGGGTCGGTTGGGATGGGGGCGGACAGGGGTGTCGAGGACGAGGCAGGGGTGGGAGAGGTTGATTGTGTGCGGGGTACGTTGTAGTGGGATGAGGACCCGGGCCCGGGAACTTGGAGCTTTCCAGGCGACTGTGCGGCGGCAGGGTCGAGGTGGTCGTGGGCCCAACGCTTGCTCTCCTTGTGGTAGTGCTATTGTCGTAACGTTAGCAGACGCACGCAAATATCCCCGAGATTGAATATATATACCTCATGCAATGGTCGAAGGAGATGGTAGAGGTCCTCATAATAAATCCCCAGTTCTCCCCGGATGTGGTGCTTGACCGCGACCACAAAGCCCTCAATCAAGTCCAGCGCCATCCGTTTCTCTGCCATGACCTTCATCATCTCCTCCTTGCTCCTCTTGATTGTACCGGAGGATATCTCCTCGGCTGTGCGAGGGGTCAGCCGAGGGGGGACGTGGAACCATATGATACGGCCCATGCCGCGAGAAGCGCGGACCATGTCCGACCAGCAGGTGCGGCCCATCCAGTAGCGATCATAGCTAGGAGCAGAAACATAATTCATTAGATGTATGATTATGAAGTCACACGCATGATTGGAGACTAACCCAGACATCGCGCGGTAGGATATGACAAAGCCAATGACGACACCTGATGATTATGGTTGTGGGTGAGAACCGAAAAGATGGGTATCGAGAGAGGCACAAACCGAGGACGGTGAGAAGGACAGGCGGAAGGTTCATCTGGAACTTGGTCTTCAGGGATATAGATACGACGACTGTAAGTCGTAAACGAGATCAGTGTCTGACATTGACGCGTAGAACGCGTCGAATGAGCGTCGATAGGGTACTCACTGGCGGCGAAAGCAGTGTGCAACAGAACGGCTGGCCACAGCCTCCATATCTACTTGCAAGATGTTAACCGAGTCTTTTTGACAAGATCGTAGGCACTACAGACGCACCACCGTCCCGCGACCAAAAGTCCATGAAATAAAAGCCCGGGTGGGGACCAGAGGCACGAAGAGCTCGATTGAAGTGCCACGCGAAGCAGGCAGCAAAGCATGATGGCCCGTCATAGAGCGTTTTCCATGTGTACCTGTAGACGCCATGCTTACTAGTCAGAATAGTGTAAAGAGTGTGAGTGTAGCAACTGAGTCGTGCCAATATGATGAAGCCGATGAGGACTAGCAGGGACTAGCAGATGATAGGCTCGGCGCGTCTGACACTGACAGGCCTCACCTGCTGCCACATTAATATTATGATTGGTTATAAATTCATTTCTCGAGGAATTTTTTTGCGGCAAGGGTGGTCGCTGTAGAGCAAATACTGTGATCATTTTCTCTGCGTACTAAGTACTCGCAGATTATCGCACTCACGAGGTTTTTTGTCGTGGTGCTACAACCAACAACTTTGCTCTGTATACTGTATTGCTCACCCGGACGCGTGGGTCCGGTCATTGTGCCTCTACATCAAACCGCCAATGGTATTGAAAACATGATTTACTAAATATCATGGGAGTCCTTGGCCGATCCCGCCCAAACCAGGGCCACACTGGAGTCGAACCAGAGCCGAACCAGAGCCACACCAGAGTGCAGCACAACATTAACCGTGTGTGCGCTGTAACACCAGCATCGGCTAATATGGCACTCTACATTCCTCGACCCGAGACCGAAGTCGCTAACTTTTTCCCTGAAGAATAATGACATGTTGCCATCAAAACGTGTGGCGAATGCCGTCAATTCCAATTCCAATCCTAACTCATTCCCAACCACATGATTCGCAATTGCACAATGCGACTGCTGTTAGTGGCCAAATTTACAGGCATTGTACCGGCTTAATTCCGAACCTCGAGGTTTCATATCCAAAAGAACGCTAATCAACTTGAAATAGGTTGGAGCAATGTATGGGCCGGGCCTCTCAAACTGCTGGCTCACAGCCGCTACTCGCTTCCCCTACCCGGTTCCCTTTTAGGTACACAGAAGACCTCGAAGTAAATCTGACGTGGACAATCGAGATAAAAGCCTTAAATAAAACGCGGCCCTTGGAATTCGCCCTCATCCGAGTTCCATATCGCATCCCCACTACCACAGCTAAATCATGGGTATCGTCGCTCCGCTGGTCAACCTGTTCGTTACTGTATATGTGCTCTCCTTGGACGGGCTCTTGACAATCGGCAACCTGTTGATGCCGAAGCGGGCTCCAGGAATGATCGTTCCCGAGGGCCATCCAGGATTTGGGGGAAAGTGGCCTGAATACATCCCACCAAAGGAAGGGGACAGCAGAAGTGCATGCCCCGGGTTGAATGCAATGGCCAATCATGGTGAGTATCATTCATTGTCAATTTTTCCTAGATAATAACGATAAAACCCAGGGATCCTCCCACGAGATGGACGCAACATACCTTTCCTCGAGTTAAATCACGTTCGTTGATCTACTTCCCCCCATCCGTCTTCTGTTTTTCTCACTTTTATCGCACAGAAAATGAAAGCAACATATAACCTCTCTACCACGTTCTGCTTCTTCATCCCCAATTACGCCGCCCAGTTCATGAAACGGTCCTATTCCACCGGCACCTTTAATCTAGACGAACTAGACAAGCACAACGAGATCGAACATGACGCATCCCTCATCCGAGAGGACACTTACTTCGAGCCCGACCAAAGCAAGATAGCCAAGCCTCTCATCGAGGACCTGCTTGCTCGTGCATCTGGACCCCACGGCGAGTTGACGGTGCAAGACATAGCGGACGCTATGAGCCAGCGTATGGCCGACTCTGGAGCAGAGAACCCAGAGTTTAGTACCAGTGCACGCCACCAGTTTTTTGGTGCAGGCAAGTAAGTAACTGCCTTCGAAATTTCTCCGGAATTGGATACTTATGCACATCGGCAGCGCGTCCGCGATGCTGAACGTCTTCGGTGGCTCAATCCCTCACCTACGGGCCGTGCTGCTCGAAGAGCGCTTGCTTGAAGGGTGGCTCCCCACAATTACGAGCAGATACGGGTTGACGTTGAACGCGTTCAACTTCACAGGGTTCCAGGTGTGGATTCGCATGCATTGGAAAGACTTGCAGCCGAGGAAGAAAGTTGCGTAGTGAATGCAACAGCGATGACATTGACAATTCGGATTAATATTGGCACCTGACATTTCCACTCAAATTCATTGCACCCTCTTGACGCGCCAATTTGCTGATACTCTTCTCCGACGGAAAGTGTAACATAGTAACGTATGTTTGCCACAAGTTTGCCATATTAAATTATTCCTCTACCACGCGCAGCTTCCGTTGGACACAACCATTGCCCACGCAGCTCCACGCAGGCGCCCATCTTAATTGTCTCGGCATTCCGAAATTGTTCAAATGCAACATCGATCATCTCCGACGCCAAGCTCCCGGTAAGTACCGAAAGGAGACAGTAAGTATGGCGGCGCCGCAGAGCGCCGCAGCAGCGCCTTTCTCTGACTATTACCGACATTATCATATGCGAACAACTTGCGAATAACCTGCGCACAATCTACCCATAGTCTACACTGCATCTGCTCAGATCGCACAACCACCACACGCCCTTGCGAAAAGTCAGCATGTGGTTTCAGACTGTCCCTTTCGAACTGGATCCAGGATGACACCAGATATAAGTACTTAGCATCAGTAAGGATGTATTTCGGACAGGACGCGTTGCAATTTCTTCCAAGATCTGTGGCACATATAGCCGTGTATTTAGCCGTGTATTTAGCCGTTATTAGGCGTCCCTGGCTGCCATTGGCTGTTGCAACTGTAAACAGTACAAACGACGGTCGGGACCAGCCAGGAGAGCAAAACTCAAGGGTGAGTCTTGGTCAATATGATGAACCATGGGCCTTAACTTTAAAGGTGTTGTCCTTGGTGTGCCCTGGATGCCAGGGTCGCCCACTGACCCCGCCGAGTGTGACGCCCACATGCCATGCCACATTCCACTGCTCGCGAAATTCATGTGTATACCCTTGCGGATGGTTTTCTTCGGGGCCCTTTCAACTTGAAGTTGAATCACCACCAACTTTGAAGCCCCCTTGGTTTCTCAGCGCTGTCTCACTGCTAGCCAGCTCAGAGACGGATGCCCTGGACTTGATATGTTCTCGCTAGGGTTTAAGATTGGCTACTGCGTCATATGTCTAACCGGCACCCTGACTTCATGGGTTGTGCTGTACGCCCTGGGGGTGACCGCGCGCACGTTCTGGAATCCGATAGCATACGCGACGTTTATGACGATACTGGAAGGTATCGTGTGCCTAGGTGAGTGTTACGCGTCTGACTTGCCACCATTAGGCTCAAGTGATACAGGGATGGTATGGGGTATGGATCCTTTGCGGATGCCAAAAGCTTTCTGTCTCGGTACGTAGAAGCTCCTCAAGTGTCCTTACTCTCTTACTTATGCGGATAGGATGATTAGGACAACTCCTGATCATGACATTCACAAGTAATATACAATCGTATTTTGCTACCGACGGCATGGTGCTGATTGACATTGCCTTTTCAAGGCATGATCCTCACTGCTATTAGTGCCTGCTTCACATTCACCGTCATAAGCTCGATTCTCTGGCCCTCTCAGGTGTCGTTGTCGGCAGGCTCGTGCGTACCTTTCCCCCGTGGCTCTCACCATTGACCAAGGCTCAACGAAATGTTAGGACGTTGAAATGGAGAAACTACTACTTTGGTCCAGTGATTCTCTTGCCGACCGCTGCGACTGTAACGCAAGCGGTCTTCATATTCAAATTCGATGCATATTCCCCTGCCGACGGGCTTTTTTGCGATATCACGCGACCACTGTGGTATGTGTGATGATTATATCCTTACAGTCTCTGAACTGATGGCCAATTGAAATAGGATCAGATTTCTGGGATACGCTGCCATGCCGTGGATATATTCGATGCCGTGCGTTTGTTTGAGCACTGTGGCTGCAATCAAGGTGATTGTAATGCATTTGGAATATCGCCGACTTTCCCGAGCGCTGTATAAAGAGCACACCACTGCTCCTCAGCCTGTGGTACCTCCGACGCGTTCATTCGCGCAGCATGAAATGCAAACTAGTTCCGATATATTCAAGCCACTTCCAAGCATTCTTGCCACCGACTCCTCAAAAGAAAATCTCAGCGTCACAGATATAAACCTAGATTCAAGTCCATCTATCGAGGCCCCCAACGACTCTGAAGCGGCAATACGAAATTCAGAATCGCTGTCGGCTGCTGACAATCCAAGCGCGCTGGTTCTCCGGGGTCGGCCATTGCCCAGTATTGTAATGGATCCGGTGTTCACAGGGAGGAGCCCAGTCCTGGGAGAAGAGCAACCAAGGCACTCTGGACACCAAGCCCAGTACTTGGCGGGCCCGGATTTTCCATTCCCGCCGATGACCAGTGTCCTCTCGGGCATCTGGCGCCTCTTGATGTTCCAAGCGTACGAAGCCTTTCCTCGGGAAACATGATTATGTGAACTGAATTTGGCTTACAATTCAGTATCATATTCTTCCTGGACGTGCTAGCCTCGTCATCAACAATCATCCAGTATGTTAACCACGTCCCTTCGCCTGGACTTGCGTCACAACACATCGCTGTACTTGTACTGCCCTGGTGTCCGGTCATTGTCTTTGGTTTGTCGACCAACTTTTACATTGCCAGCTATCGCATCTGATCTCGTGGTCTTTTCTATTAGGAAACTCGCCGGGTGTGAGGCGCCAGCTGAAGGCGATGTATAATTGCTCTTGTAATTGGTGTAAGCAAAGATCTTAGAATCGATAAACACATATTCTCCTGTGCATTTATAGCATAAACTAATTAGCAAACGTGCCTGGGGTACATACTCTGTAACAATAATAACGAGCCAGATTAAGATCGTACATACTATGTGTTCGTGGTGGCAATTCCACTTGGCTGTCAATTCGGGCAGTTGAAATAGCATTTGTATTCCAGTCTGCTATTTTACAGGTTTCTGTGCGTAGGTCATGTATATAATCGCATTGTCGGTGACCGCCAGTTCCTCGAGGCACCATATCGTCGTGTTCCAATTCACTCTGAATGAGTTTATATCCTCCTACCTCCAACGCGCGAGTGTTCAACGTTCATTGCCGAGACGATACAAATGATGAGATGTTGTCTCTCATAGGCCGCCCTTCGTCGTCGTGCGACGTTTTCAGTTACTGAAAGCGTCGGACGTAACCTGAGAGTGCATTACCAGGTCTGATTGTGCCATATATGGCCTGATCAGGGCGCCCGCGAGAGCCGATCAGATTTTCCGACAGTATGAGTGGCCGTAAACTTCCAGCTGGTTCAAGCCGCCCAGAAATGCAGCACAAAGCACATCCAAGATATGCTGTTCTTTCCTCTGGAGAAGGTTTGAGAGTCTGGTTTTTGGGTAGCATGTTCATCTGAGCATTCCGACTCGTAGGGCATCTTGCAATCAATGTGGGCCAACGAAAAAGATGGAGGCCGGCCGATCGTGAAGCACTAGCCAGCTCTTTAGATTGCTGGTCACAGCAAGGCGGCATAAGGGTAGCTATAGACGGAAAGACCACACGGGATAGAGCAAAGTTGAAGAGAGGAGGGATAGATAACTAAGATAAGTCACATGCGCGGTTGTTTCGGCACAGATGTTGTTTACCCATGTTGATCGCTCGTCCTTCTCTCTTCAGACTCGATATCGCTCTAAGGCTACTTGCGTCCCCTTTCAAGTCGGGGCTACCAACTGCTACCAACGTCCAGGCTTCACCAGGCTCCAACCTACCGGATTACGCTTAATTAGCGCCCAAGTCCGGGATATTGGCTATATTGCACCCACCTTTGCTGCAGTGCCCCGCATGCATATTGTTCCAGGCTCAATGGATTTTGCTTTTGAATAAACTGCGTTTATCGCATCTCGCAGTTTCCATATATACCAAAAGTAAGATGGTTATGTGGCCACGATGCAGTACGGGGGTCTCAGTGAATTTCTTTGCGCCGAAATGACATCATGTTGCCTCGATAACGTCTTTCGATGACCATGTCCTCCAAGCCCAAATACTTCAAGGTCCCGTTGCATCCCGCTTTACACTCAACGTTCATGTCGGCCAAGAAACGAAAAATCGACACAAAACCTTACAGGTCCCCGGTCCCATGCCAGGAAAGCCCGCCGTCTGCTGTCGCGTTCGCAGAAGACATCGATACCCTCATCGGACCCGGTCACTTCTCCCCATCGCTGAAAAACCCTATCGTAAAAGGTGCTTCCCAGACCAAAAGGGCGCCAATCGAGTTGCCAGACGACTTGAGACTGCTATTCTCGACGCTTGGCAGGGACGCTATACTAGCATACGCGCAACGTCTATACGATGAGCAAACCGTACCAGCGCCATCGAAACTCTCACCAGCCCCCGTGTTTTCACCGTCTCCGGCGAAGAGCATCACGAAGGATAATGTATACACTTCCCATCTTCTCCCTTTGCTGTACATGTTGAGGAAGTCGCATCCCAACCACATACCTACCATGCTGTTGCTCAGCTGCGTGCACTACGCGATGGGACACTATGAGGATAGTCTGGAGCTGAACGAGATGCTCCTCAAGCTCGAGCCGCAATGCGTAAGGAGCACGGTGCTGTGATGTATCTGATGCGACTAATATCTTCGCAGGTTGAAGCTATGTGCAATATGGGTGCCGTCATGAACACCTTGAATCGGCCGGATGATGCGGTCAGCTGGTGGGACAAGGCCCTACACCTCGAACCCACATATTGGGAAGTCTCGGCGAGTACACAATCAGCTACACAATAAAACTACGCTCATTCTCCAATACCCAGGACAACATGCTTCACATGCTAATCCGGGTACCCAACTCCGAATCCGACTTCGCAGCGGACCAAAAAGCCCTAGCCGTCTGCCACTACATCCAGTCCCGCCTGTCCGACCGCAAAGGCCGCATCTCCCCCGAAGTGCCTCCCGCCCAGTTCCACCGCTTCCAGAACATATTCCGCACGACATCCAACCTAGAGAACCTCCTGGACGGCGCGGGCGCCGAGGGCCGCGCCATGTTCGAGCTCATGCACGGGCTCGAACTCGCCATCCGGGCCCCGTCATCGGACGAGGAGAACGGCAATTACACCTTCCGCGACCTGATCGTCGCGGCGTGCATCGCGGGGTACTCGACATCGGGGCAGGAGGAGAGCACGCCCACGCCCGTCCTCCGCGCACTTGTCGATGCAATTCAACCCCAGAGCACCACCACCTCTCCCGAGGCGAGCACCATTATGAAGCCGGTGCGCGCATCTGGTGATCGCCTCGCCGAAGCACTGTTCCGCGAGGGTCGCGGTGCGCTGCCCACGATGATGCTGCGCCCCGACGAAGTCCTGCGTCTACCCATGCTGATCTTCCCAGAGACGTGGGGCGTCCTCCCCGCGTTGTGTAGCGAGGATCCCGACGACGGGGTCATGGTCATCCCCGAGGAGGAGACACGGCAGCGTACCAATCTCATGACGTCCAGCATCTTCCTCGCCATGGCCAAAATGATGCAAGATGGCTCGTCGGGCGCTGCGATCGCCCTGTCCGCCAGCGGAATTATGACGGGGAGCCCGTCGTTGATCTTGATGTTGTACTATTTGGCACTGGCCTTCTCGCCAAGCGCATCGCTGTATAACAACGTGGGCGTAGTGCTGTCCGGGCTGTCGTGTGCGTCTGTGCGGCACATCCAGGGCAATGGGGGCTACGGGAATGGACAGGAGCTCGCGAAGACGTACTACGAGATCGGTCTGCGAATGGATCCGAAGAACTCGCATTTGCTGACTAACTACGCTTCACTGCTCAAGAATCAAGGGCATGTCAGTGAGGCTGTTCAGTAAGCCGCGACGTCGCTACATAACAAATTAATTGCTGGGACTGATGGGATTTCCAAGGATATATACGCAAGCGTTGAATTTGAATCCGGAGCTAGACATCGCGCTCACAAACATGGCCAATGCCATTAAAGATCTCGTAAGTCGCTATCGGAGTTATACTATGAACACATATCTAATACAGTAATAGGGTCGTCCTTGGGATGCGATCCCATATTACAAGCGCGCGTATGATGCGAATCCCGCGCTTCCAGATGCCACCTGCGGCTTGGTCAATTCTATGCACGCCATATGCGACTGGCGGGACCGCGGAAAAGTCGAGCTTGAAACTACCGGTGTCGACAGCGAGGGCAGGCTGCGCAGCTTGGGAGAGGAGATACTTCCCGGCTGGCTGTCGAAACTGATCAAGACCTGCGAAGATCAAATAAGCATTGCTTATTCGCGTAATACTGGCATCATACGCATCGGCAGGTCCATTGATGATTGGCTTCGGATGGTCGAGGACGCGATTGGACGCCCCCTCGCTCCGGAGGACCATAGCAGATGGCATGCGCGCTTTGCGCTCTTCTACGATGACGCTGGGCGCGCAGGACTGCCTTTGAACGAGGGTGGATTTGCCATCCGGTTTGCGGAGTGGGTTCAGCAAAGACTGCAGCGCCGGTGGTATGTTGATACGTATGGCGCGACCGTTTGGTCCGACGAGCCGCGTCCGCCACCTTCTCTTGAGAACGCCGAGTTGTATCGGCGCCCCGTATTACTGCCCAGTATGGGCGCACCTATCCCGCCCGCGGTGCTGCCGTTTCACACGGTAAGGACTTTTCCTGGGTATATGGTGGTTATTGATTGTGAACTGCAGTTCATGTATCCCTTGAGCACCCGGACCATCCGACTGGTCTCTCACCGGAACGCACTGCGCGTCACGCACAGCGCGCTCACCTATCCTTGGCTTCCGGCGCATATATACCCGCCGCCTCCCCCACCATCTCATGGCCGCCTCAACATCGGATATGTCTCAAGCGATTTTAAGTATGTCTAATTATGGAAACACGAAACACGTTATAATTTGCTAAACGCGCCATCCTCGTGTTAGCAACCATCCTTTGGCGCACCTCATGCAGTCTGTGTTTGCATTTCACGACGAAGACAAATTCAAAGTGCATCTGTACGCATTGACCCCTTCGGATGGGTGTGTCTTCCGGAAGCAAATCGAAGCTTCTGGGGATCAATTCCTCGATGTATCCCAGTGGTCAAACAAAGCCCTCGTCGAAAGAATCGTGCAAGATAACATTCATATTCGTGCGCAAACATCAGTGCTTGCGTTTGGAACGATAGACGTAGCTGATGGTGTCGCCCTAGTTGTTAACCTGGGCGGGTACACGAAAGGGGCGAATAACGAGGTCTTTGCTGTCCGACCAAGCCCTATTCAGATCTCGTTGATGGGGTACGCTGGCACTCTCGCCGCTGGTGCGCTCTCTTCTTGTGAGAAATAGAGCCTCATTCTCAAGACTCTTCAAAGGTTGGTGCGACTACCTCGTCTGCGATCAGACCACATGCCCGGAGGACTTGTCATCCCAGTACTGGGCACGGAAACCGGACACGGCTAGCGCTCATGGAAGTCTTGATTACGGGCCTTCTGTGGGCTCAGATGATGATCCGGAGTCATTGGATGAGAAATGGATGTAGTGAGTGCCATTCGTTTCGACGGTCACTTGGATATCGACGGTTGTGCAGCACAGAGAATATGATTTACATGCCGGTGTGTTAATGCCTGCTTGATCTTGCGGACCTTTCTCATCAATGCTCGATTAGCATTCCTTCTTCGTCAACGATCATAAACAATCCTCTCGTGTAGACGAGAATTTGACGGAAGATGAGCGAGCAAAGATTGCTCCAGCTCGGCTTTGGCGCGACGAGGTCCTTCGCCGTGAGACGAACAGACAAAAGATCTTCCCAGATCTTCCCACGTATGTTGGGCCTCTTCATACGAATTCGTTATATGAATGCTCGTCTTGCAGGGACTTTGTTATCTTCGCCAATTTCAATCAGGTCTGTGCATGCCTAACATATAAAAACATACTTCGCTGATACGTATATCTCATAGCTATATAAGGTACGCCTCCATGATGTATGCTGCTTTTCTTGCTCACTCTATTCCCACTCAGATAGACCCTGTAAGCCCGCCTTTCCTACCTTGCCACCTCACAACCTTAACTTCTTTCAGGATACCCTCGCGATGTGGTTGCGTATATTGACTCGCGTTCCGCGCAGCATTTTGTGGCTTCTGCAATTTCCGCCCGCCGGAGAAGAGCATTTAATGCGCACAGCTAAGCAATGGGGGGGAGACGAAGTGGCGTCCCGCGTCCGTTTCAGTGATGCGGCACAGAAGGAGGAGCATATTATTCGCTGCCGAGTGGCTGACATATTCTTGGACACCCTTGAGGTATGTTTCTTCGTGCACCTGGTACCCGCGCAGTCTCACAATAAATATGACAGTGCAACGCGCACACAGTTGCCAGCGAGTAAGCGTATCGCGTCGAGTGGACAACGTTGCAGGCACTCAACTTTGTTTTGTGCTCTCAAACAGTGTGCTGTGGTGCGGTACACCCATTTTGACCCTGCCGCGACGTCGGTATAAGATGTGCAGCCGTGTTGCTGCAAGCGAAGTACAGGCCACTGGATTTGGTGATGAGATGGTCATGAGCAGCTTGAAGGAGTACGAGGAGCGAGCCGTCGCTTTGGCGAATGGCCTGCAGAACAGGCCTTCGCTCCACCCTTTCGATATAAGCGGCAAAAAGAACGCACTGATAAACCTGCGCCGAAACCTCTATCTTAACCGGGACAAGATGCCTTTGTTCGACACGAGGCGGTGGACGAGTAATATCGAGAAAGCATATAATATAGCTTGGACTCGCTGGGTGACCGGCTCACAAGACGGCGACGGGAAGAGCGGTTGTATATTCGTGAGAGATGACGATCCTGTTGATGTTCGTCGTTTCGACGATGAGCTCAACTGATAGTCAACTAATAGTATAATTGTTTTGTCTTGCTTTTATAATCCCTACTCAATCCCTACTAATGAATGTTCACAACGCGCTTCCTAAATTCATGACTGGTCCTATGTAAGCTTTGTGTAATGCATTTGCTGGTAACCAGCAAGCTGAGGATTGTTACAACAGCCATGAGTGTAATATTTCTGTTTGGATGTTGTGGATACACTCCGGATGCGCCGCAATGCGCATCCTGTACACGATTAGGCGATGTAGCTTGCATCTGGCCCATAAACCACTACCTCAAAGCTTACTGGCTTCATGGCATGTTATTGCTAAATCTACACGTCCACCCTCATGATCTCATTTCATATGTAGCAGTGAGGGCCCCGGTTCTTTAAGACAAAATCACCCATCAAATTGTCGAGAGCAAACATGCCAAGCCCCCAACCTGACGAACTACCGCCTGTCGACTCCGGTATCAAGCATAACGCAAGAAACCACATATCGAATAGCTATGTTCTTCCTTCTGATGAACCCGAGCGAGAGAGGTGATTGGATCGTCGTATCTTTCTTGCAATCCACTAAGCTTTCAATGCGCACAGGCTCAACCGCCAGCATGGGGTGATGAAAAGGTGTTTCGATGATCGCCTCTTCTTGGCCCCTGTTATTTTGAAATCGGGCGACCGTGTCTTGGATAGTGGAACTGGCGCAGGTATGGCGAAATTTGAAGTATGAGCTGGAAGAATATACATGCTGATCAGATTAGCATCCTGGCTGATGGACTTTGCAAAAGAGTTTCCTAGCACCGTGCTAATATACGGCATTGACATCTCGCCACTCCTTTTCCCTCTCAATCCACCAACGAATGTCACATTTCTCACGGCTTCTATCACTGAACTCCCCGATGCCTGGACGTCGAGCTTTGCTCTAGTTAACCAACGTCTCCTCCTCGGCGGATTGACAGCCGTGGCCTGGCAAGCAGCATTTTTGGAGATGTATCGGGTGCTGAGTCCTGGGGGGTGGGTGAATTTGTTCGAGCTCAACAGCGATATCGACTACATGGATTGGGAACCCGGCCCATCTACAAAGAAGATGTTCCTTCTGCAACGCGAAATATTCCGGAATAGTGGGGTCTTGATAGATGCAGTCTATCATCTTCCGGGATGGCTTGAGCGAGCTGGATTCATCAATATCCATTCGGAGCTGAGAATAATGCCCATGGGCGGCGCGAATGGGAAGGCTATGAGAGAGAACAAGTGTGCGGCTCTCGCTGCCATGAAGACACCCGCGCTAAAGGCCGGGGGATTGGGCTTCGTCGAAAGTAACGAAGGCTACGACAAGCTGGTGGAGGCAACGAGGGACGAGCTGGTTGATACTGAGGACGCTTCTGCGCAGGCTTATATGGTGTATGCCCAGAAACCCACCGCAAAATGACTTACCTGACGGTCGGGTGTCTCTACGTATTATGCCGATCACATTTGCATCCTCGTGGGCTCGGTATAGTAGGGTATATAGATGATACAGACTTCAAATTCCAACTCCGACTCGACTCCGAATTTTCGCCCTTCCAAGTCGGCGCTAATATATATTTTCGTTCTGACCTTCCTTCAACTCACCGACAGCATTGTGAGCTAACTTAAGGAGGCTACAAATCAACGGCTCCTTACCTCGCTGCGGATCCTCACTGGGGTACACGTGTCTGGGTGTATATTGCATTTTCCGTGGCAACGTTGCAGCTTGCGCCCGGTGTTCAAACGCTGCCCAAATGCTGTCTGCCAGCTCAGTTAGGAAGTCGTCAAAGGGGCTTGTATAAATGCATGGTGGAGGGTTTATTTCGGCTGCGAGGACAAACGCCCAGAGGGCTCCTCGGGTTTCCAACACTGGGCGCGAACACGTGCACAAACACAAGCACTAGTACCCATACGCACTGGCCTCTGAGGCCGGACAAGTACTTAACAGAGTTCCTAGAGGCCGAATATTCTCAGCTTTAACCCCATACTTGCCAGCGATGAGGTACCCTGCGCTTGTCCTCTCCCTAGGCTGCATCATCCCTATCTCAGTCGCTCGCGCACACGGGCCTTTCTCCACCCTCAAATCTCGTTCCATATCTTCGGATGCTGCTGCATTTGCCAAAACTAGCTATGATTACATCATCGTAGGCGCAGGGACTGCTGGCAGTGCGCTCGCTGCGGGCTTGTCCGAGAGCGGCAAGTATAAAGTGGGTGTGCTGGAGGCTGGAATTAGCGGATATGGCGAGTCTCGCATCGATGTACCCGGATACTTTGGTGCGACTTTCGGCACAACGTACGATTGTGAGTTACAAGTGCTTCGCCGGAAGCGGTCTGCGTTTAAGTTGATAACGATCCAGGGAACTATACGACGTTACCCAGCAGCTCTGGCGTGCCACCAATTTATTGGCCTCGAGGGAGGGTGAGCATGCAACGCGTGCAAATAAATTAACATCACTCACCCTAGTGATGCTCAAGGTTCTCGGCGGAACTTCTGCGCTCAATTTACTGGCTTGGAATCGTCCATCCCGGGAGGAATATGACGCATGGGAGAAACTAGGCAATCCTGGTTGGGTGAGTCCTTGTCTGCTACGATGGCGCAGTTGATGCTATATTAACACATTTCTTCCTAGAATTGGGACTCGTTGGTGACGTATTTGAAGAAGGCAGAAAATTACCACCCGCCGTCGGCGGAGCAGGTTTCTCTGCTGAACTACCAACCCGCACTTTCTGCATTTGGAACGGGGGGCTCAGTCCAGGTGTCCTTTGAAAAGTAAGCATGCCATGCTTCATTTGGGGGAACATCTGTTGACGCTATATTGTGAAGGTTTGTGGCGAAGGCGACCAGCTTATGGGTCCCTGCGCTCGAGGCACTCGGTATTAAGAAGAACAACGATGTCTTTTCTGGCTCAAACATCGGGGCATCCTGTGGGCCCTCCGACATTAACCCTGTCAACTCAAGTCGCTCATACGCTGCCCCGGCATATCTGTTCCCCAACGCCGCTCGGAAGAATCTTGCTGTGCTGACCAGCGCTCTGGTTGAGCAAATCAAC
Organism: Athelia psychrophila; assembly: GCA_001630335.1. Lineage (NCBI taxonomy): Eukaryota > Fungi > Basidiomycota > Agaricomycetes > Atheliales > Atheliaceae > Athelia > Athelia psychrophila. Next base: position 135,906 of record KV417628.1, read on the forward strand.
TGGTCAGCGGACAAGGAAGACGGGAACGTTGTTGCATCCGGGGTCACCTTTACTTCTGGTGGACAGAGCTACACCGTCAATACCACCAGGGAAGTCATCATCTCCTCGGGGTCCATCAACACACCTCAGCTCCTCGAGCTTTCTGGGATCGGCTCTTCGGAAATTTTGGCCAGCGCAGGCGTCAAGCAGGTCATCAATCTACCCTCCGTGTAAGTCTGTCAGTTGCATTGTGATTATACTTGTCTAACGCGCACTGGCTGCAGGGGCGAGAACCTCCAAGACCACGCATCATCATCATCCGGGTGGGAGCGCACGGATAACGAGGCCACTATCGACACTCTTCACGGCAACACCACGTACGCCGCCGAGCAAGCTGCTCTGTACGCAAACAACTCCACCAGCATACTCGACCAGACCCTGCCGGGTCTCACATACATAACCCTGTCCACCCTCGTCGGCGACAGCGCTGCGGAAAAGCTCATCGCAGCCGTGGCGACATACGTCAACGCGTCAACGGTACCCTACAAGAAAGCGCTCCTCCAGCAGCTCGCCTTCCTCACGGACGATGCCGGCACGGTTGGGCAGCTAGAGATACTCAACTATGATGGGCTCGCCGTCCCCGCCGCGCAAGCCGCCCCGAACAAGACGTACAATACCTTCGTCGCGGCGCAGCAGCACCCGTTCTCGCGCGGCTCGGTCCACATCAACTCGAGCAGCGCGGCCCAGCACCCGGTCATCAACGCGAACTACTTGGCGGTGCCTTTCGATACAGAGGTGATTGCTGCAGGGCTTGCGTATGTGCGGAAGATTGCTGCGACTCCGGGGTACGCAGTTGTCCTGGGCACGGAGGTGGCGCCTGGCCTCGGCACCAACCTAGCAAACTATACGGTAGAGTATCTGCAGACTGAGTACCATCCGGTTGGGACGGCCTCCATGCTGCCGAGAGGTGAGGGGGGAGTTGTGGACAGCACGCTGAAGGTTTACGGAACGGCCAACGTGAGGGTGGTTGATGCGAGCATCATCCCGCTCCATATTGCAGCACATCTCCAAAGTACTTGCTACGCAATCGCAGGGAAGGCAGTGGATATCATCTTAGCAGACTCTTGAGGATAATGTCAGTACTGTACATACCCCTATTATCCTACAGAGCAGGGCATATCTAAAACACTGATAAATTAAAGATGTCCCCGCTGTCTCCCGAAGGGCCTTCGTCTGATGGCTCTGCATTGTCCACAGAGGTAGACTCTGATCATTGACATCAGAAGTCTTCAGGACAATATGCGAAGCAACGGTGAGAAGGCCCCAGCCGCACCAAACGGGCCAAAAGCAAGCAGAGCAAGCAGAAGGCACAAAATACAAAAATAAAGATAAAGGACAAAAACAACAACAACACCCTCGATCCCCTCGCGCCGGTAGGCACAACACACACAACACACACGCAACCCAACGACACAGACCCGGGACATGGCACAAGGCACCAACAAACAACAAACAAAGAACAAACCCCGCTCTCGCCACCACACAACAAATAAGTACCTGGTCAATACCCAACACCCTCCAAACGCCAAAACATCAAAAGCACACACACACACCTCTCTCTCTCTCTGATGGAGGCAATCTGCTTACGAAAATATATGGCTAGTAGCATAAACAAGGTCATCTAGCTAAAGGGCAACATAAATTTGAGCACGTAAATAGACATTTATCGAGAATGCTGACACGATAGCCTCTCAAAGCAAATGCTTAACAAAAAATGCAAACGCTTTCGCAAAAACATCCTCTGCACCCGGAATATACACGCCCTTCACATTTAGCCCATGCTCGCCGCCCGGAACTAAATGCAACTCGCTCTCCACGCCAGCCTTCTGCAGCTGCTCGTGCGTATATGTGCTCTCGCTCACCGGTACCATTCCGTCCGCATCACCGTGGATGAAGATCGACGGAGGAAACTGGGCGCTGATGTGACGCTGAGGAAACAACTCTGCAACACTTGGCGGAATAGCTGCCTCCCGCTCGGCATAGGGGAGGGCCCGCAGCACCTCCGACAGCCCTGTCTGGCCAGACACATAATCTACGATTTCTCCGGTTTGCAGCCACCACGGAAATAGCACCATCCGCTTTAACGAATCGGCCCACACACCGCCATCGGCTACAACGAATGGATTTTCTGCAACTGGCTGTAGTGCGTGTGCAGGGTCAAAGAATCCAGCTACCGCTTCCTTGGGCAGCATCACACCCACGAAAGCAACGGGTTCGCTTTTGACAGCGAGATACCAATCCAGCATCCAGTCCCCGCCCATACCATAGAGACTGAAGAACGCGACGGGGCGCGGCTGGACATGGATGGCAGCCATGCGCGCAAGGTATACGCCTGCCGAGCTCCCGGACACTGCGATTCTGGCGGTGTCGACTTTGGCTCCGTTGGGAAGATGCGAATTGACTTCGGCAGAGAGGAATCGGGAAAGGGAGCGGACGTCGTCGAGTTGATGGCGGCTGTTGCTGGGATAGAGCAGGCGATAATCGGGGGATATGTATATGATCCCTTTCACCATCGCCATCTCTGCAAGGAAGTCAAGTAAGTAAGCCAGACGTCAGGACCGAATGCGTTGATCAACAATTTGAAGGTGTGCCGACATACCAATCATCCAGGTTGTGATCTGAACGTCTCGGGGTTTACGATCACCGATGACCATACCACCACCATGCCAACATATAATGGCTGGCATGCTGCCCGTCGCATTTGGGGGCACATATATGTCGACTTTGAGTTCGAGACCATCTACTTTCGAGTATACTAGAGTGACGGGATCATATGGGACGGGATCGGGTGGGAAATCCATTATGGAGAGTAGTTGGAAGGACGAGGTGTGCAATGATTGTCACCGGGATACTCTTGTTCTTATACACAAGCGGGGCTTTCCTCCCGGGCGCCCATACAGCGATAGATGGGGTTAGACATGAGGTCATCTTAGATTGAGAGTTGATTCAGGTACACCACATTACGGATGTACTTAGTATGGGCGCTCCCCTCACGGGAGGTTGGAAGATGATCGATATGAAGCTTTGGTCGTGGTGGTTAATTATAAAGTCATAGGGATCAATGACGGGGAAACACAGACTCTTCGCATTCTCACAATGTGTCCTGTATCGCATGGTGAAGAACGTATCCAGGGACCAACAATCAGCGCCCACGGCCTAAATGGCAATGGAGAATATGAATACAACACAAGGCCAGCATAATCCAAGCATAATCTTATCGATAGAAGAAAGATCACCGCCCGCCTTTGATGAGCCCAGCTCCCGTGAGATCGTCTTTACTGGTATCCCTTTCCAGATCCATCGGATCGGAGCTATCCGCCCTGCCTGCTGGTTTGGTGGTAGCGATAGGGGCATCCCCACACCCGCAGTCATACGTCGCATCAAGGTGGGCACAGTCAAACTCGGGCTTGAGCAGCCGTTCGTTCACTTGATTGTGAAGGAAGCATAGCCTGTATGGTAGGCATGAGAATCGAGAAAGAAGAGCATGAGCATACACCAAGGTTGAGTCGATCTTACCAATTGGCCGCAGAGCGTCGAGATGATGTCTTTGCTGTGTCGTGAGTTTCGCGTATCTGCAAAGAAAATAAACATGCCATGGCACACCTGGGGGGGAAATTTCTTGAGAAGCATTTGAAATTCGGCAGCACATTCCCCACAAGGGTACAGGCGTGCTGAGAGGCGGAAATAGGCGTCTAATGCATCTCGTTCATCTTGCGCTGGGTCCTGCGGGAGGTATGGTTTAGACGGATTGGATGACATAGCCGACGCATGATTTAATACCTCGGGATATCGTAAGGTCATGGTATGTCTGCATGAGCTGTCTGAGTATGCGGAGGGATCGAAGCCTCAGAAATGACTCACAAAAGCTTCCATGTTGCGCGACCTAGCTCCGATCTACGCATAACATCAGTCAAACAGACCGCGTTAGGTAAACCAAGGATCACGCACTTTGCAGTCTCGTTCCCCAACTTGGACATGATGACACCACCCGACACACCGCTCTTCAGAGGATCGACATGGTATATGTCCTGCTCCACCCCTCCTTCGCCGTAAAGATCGCCGTTCCAGGACATGTAAGCCCGGGAAGGAGGGTGCAGCATTGCGAATGTTGTGAGCAACACCTGCAGAAAGGCAACGTGTCAGGGATATGAGACTTGTGCATACAAAGAGAGGCCCACAAGAGCTAAGATGATGGCCAGGAAGCTCCTGGCGAATCTTGACAGCATTCTGAACAAGGTCCACCGGTGAGCTCGAGGTGCAAAGGACAAATGCCATAACGACCTATAACGATGTCCATTAAAAGCAGTCACGTGCCGAGTTTTGCCAGCAGATAACGCGACGAGTCACCAGCAGTCTCTCCCTCCCTATCGCCATCTATCAAGGTTCACATCGAGCCAGAGAACAGCCCACCCCATGTCCTCTATCCATATTGACGAGAAAGCAGGATCGGACGCCACGGGAAAGGGCACAGCCGATCAGCCATATGAGAGTCTCGCGTTCGCACTCTACACGCACCAGACCGCGGAACCAGCAGCCAAATTCTTGATCCGAAAAGATAGTGCAGGAACATATGAGGAGCCCACTCAGTCCGCGCTGAAGAAAGCAAAGAAGGGTGCAGATGGCTTGGAGAAGAAGCGCAAGAAGGCTGAGGAATTGGCTGCTAAGGATGCTGCAGCTGATAACGAGGAGAAGGAACGCCGCGAGAAGCTGTTGGCCGACAGCAAGAAGATTGTTCTGCAAGAGGACGAGTCACTTCCCAAGTCCACAAGAGTGAGTTAGTCGCTCTGCGACGATAATTCTCGACTTTGCTGATCTTGGCGCAGGCAAAACTGGGATCGCTTGGAGATTTGCGATCTAAGCGCGTTCGCGTCTTTGGATGGGTGCATCGTCATCGTGCGCAGAAAGAAATGAGTTTCATAGTTCTCAGGGATGGCACCGGATACTTGCAAGCACTCTTATCAGGCCAAGTTGTGAGTACACATGAGTGATCCGCTACGCGCCATTATTGATCGTGTGGCTAGAACCAAACATACGAAGCCCTAACATTAACGCTGGAGTCGTCAGTGGAGCTTATCGGGACACTCCAAGCCGTACCAGAGGGAAAGAATGCGCCTGGTGGACACGAGCTCATCGTTGATTATTGGCGCGTCGTAGGTGCCGCCCCGGGCGGTGATGATGCCTTCACCAACCGACTGAACGAGGTCAGCGTCATTTCTACACCTTCTATGTCCTGGAACTCACATTTGACAGAAATCGGACCCTTCGATTCAAGCCGACCTTCGTCATCTCGTTTTACGAGGCGAAAATGCGTCTAGTGTCCTCCGTCTCCGCGCCGCCATGCTCGCCGCGTTCCGACAGTGCTTCGATGCGCATCGCGTGCTCGAGGTCACGCCCCCATGCTTGGTCCAGACCCAAGTTGAAGGCGGCGCCACACTTTTCAAGTTGGATTATTACGGCCAGCCGGCGTTCCTCACCCAGAGCTCTCAGCTTTATTTGGAGACATGTCTGCCAAGTCTCGGGGATGTGTTCTGTGTCCAAGAGAGCTTCCGCGCCGAGAACAGGTGAGCAATCCCTCTGTGGGTGCTGCCGCTGCCCAAAATCCTGATATGTATATGTTGTCGCCAGCCACACTCGTCGCCACTTGAGTGAATATACCCACCTCGAGGCCGAGTTAGCCTTCATCGATTTCAACGACCTCATGACTCATATCGAAACCCTCGTAAGCTCCATTCATTCACAACTTTTACATGTTCAAAGAAAGTGCTGAAGACAAGCCTGTAGATCTGCGAAACCGTCGACCGTCTCCTAGCCAACCCCGAGTCCGCCGCGCTGATCAAGCAGCTCAACCCCAACTTCCAGGCGCCCGCACGCCCATTCCTCCGCCTCTCTTACGTCGACGCCATCAAGTGGCTGAACGACCACGGGATCCAGTACGCCGCCGAGGACGCCGACGGAAACGTGATCAAGGACGCGCAGGGCAACCCGACGATGGTGGACCATGCCGTGGGCGACGACATCGCCGAGTCGGCAGAGCGGCAGATGACGGATATCATCGGAACGCCCGTCTTCCTGCACGGATTCCCCGCGGAGCTCAAGGCGTTCTACATGAAGAAGATGCCCGGCGATGGGAAGGGCGGTGGTGGGCCTCTTTTCACGGAGAGCTGCGACCTGCTGATGCCCAACGTCGGCGAGATCGTCGGTGAGTGACAAGGAACGGCCTTTGGTTTGGTGTGTTGGGCTGATACACGCAATTCAATATAGGTGGGTCAATGAGGATAGCAGACATAGATGAGATCGTCGCAGCATACAAGCGTGAGGGAATCGATGAAGCTCCCTACTACTGGTACACCGACCAGCGCAAGTACGGGACCTGCGAACATGGTGGCTATGGCCTTGGTGTCGAGGTGCGTGTCTCCACTCGCTGGGTTTGATCGCGTAGCTGATGTCCCCCCCAGCGATTCTTGGCTTGGTTGGCCAACAGATATACCGTCAGGGAGTGCTCACTGTATCCTAGGTTGGTTTTTTATATCCCTTTTCGGGGTAAAACATGACTAAATACCCACTTGCATTGTAGATGGCCCGGACGTGCCACACCATGAGCCAATAACCTTTGTAGTATGGGCTAAATGTCATTTCGATATGTTGTGCTGGTCAACCCTTGTAGAAGACTTTCTGCTGTATATCATCATAAAAATTCGGTGTTCTATAAGGCAATAACAGCCTCGTTGATATGTAAGGCAGCAATTGCTGGGGAGAAAACGCTATTGCTGACTCGAAGCACACCCGTAGACGCTCTCCGCCACTCCCTGCCACGTCCCTCGATTGACAGCAAAATCTTCAGCAAACTCCACCTCAAGAGGGTGCAGTCTCTTGCCTACAATGACCAAGCTGTGCAGTGGCTCTCCGAATGCGTCGACCGGATGCGCTTGTAATTCAGCTAGTGTCCCGCACACGATGCGCTGATGCTCGTCCCCGCCTCCCACGCGGGACATGCCGACTGCGAGGGTCTTTTCTGCGGACAATGTGCCGCTCTGGCGGAGTGCTTCTATCTCTATGAGCTGCGACACTGCTTGCGGTATGGTCATATACCGCGGGGGTTCGTAGATTTTTCGTCCCCTGTAGCCTGTCATGTCAGTCCCGCGCAAGTCCCACTTTTGGTCGGTGAGGCTCACCGTGCGAGATTCTCTTCGCTTTGCTCTTTCACCTTGATATCGAGCAGTACCAGCGTGTGCAAGCCGAGATCCGCGTTCTCTTTGATGCGGTCGTAGAAACTGTCCGGCTTCCATGTCTCAGTGAAAAAGACAAGGGAGACGCTCTGCCCAAAATTGTATAGGGCGAGCCCGCATGCGCCTATGGCATTCATGATAGATGCGTTATGGATGATGCGGGTGGGGATCTTGAGCGCGCGTGCCCGCAAGATCATATCCGTGTGTGTGGTCGCACTGGAAGGGCGCATTTGGTCAGAAATGCTCAAGCTAGAGAAGTAGCTTGTATCGTATTTCCTTACCCAAATGGATCTCCCACGACAAGCAGTGAGACATCCTGCGTATCGGCATCACGCAGGATCTCGTCGCTTTCCGTTTCGACCATATCCCGGTCAGCCAGAATCAAGTCCTTGCCGTAAAATGCTTCCTTGCGATAGAAGGTATTGAGATTGTTTTCCCCAGCATGCGGTAGATAGGCTTCAGACCAGTCTTTCTTTCTGAACCATGAGGATGCTGGTGTACGCTTCCAAGTAAACTCGCGAAGAAGACTTGACGGCCTGTACGGACATGAGAAGTTACGCCAGATCTCCGAGACAAGTTGCTCACTTCTAGTCCTCGCATGGTGATATCTTTCTCATCACAGAGACCTAAGCCGATGATATATAACATTACTGCGATTGTTGTATAATGAGTGCAAAGACGAAAAGGTGATCGTGAAAGCTGCCGACACGCGTCTGCCTCTTCCTCCCATTCTATCTCCCATCCGATGGTATGTCTTCGGCTTGCATATATAATGCCAAGTAAACGGCTAATCTCTAAACCCATAGCTGCCTCTATCGCTGCTCAATGCAGCTCAAAACAAGCCCATGGCGAGTCTTGCCGACGCGTCTTGTGACATTCGACTGATGAAACAACACTAGTTGGTCGAGCTCAAGAACGGCGAGACTTTCAACGGCCATCTGGTCAACTGCGACAATTTCATGAACATAACCCTGCGAGAGGTGTACCAGACGAACTCAGATGGAGACAGATTCTGGAAGTTGAAGGAGTGTTACATTCGGGGCAGCACAGTGCGTCACCTTGCGCTCGAGCTTTGCAACGAGCCTTGTGCACCTAATCAACAAAACGATCCTGTCAGATCAAGTACTTGCGAGTACCAGACACGCTTCTTGATACCGTGAAAGAAGAACAAGCGCGAGCAAGGGAATCAGGGAGAGGAGGCCGCGGCGGTTCCGGGCCTAGAGGTAAGCAGCCTGCCGATCTTTGGCAGTCCTCATCATCACTGACCTGTGCTGTTAGGAAGAGGCGGCCCCCCTCCAAGAGGTATGTACTGGGCGTATCTAGATGCTGAAAAAGTTACTAATCTTCACCACGCCAGGAGGTCGGGGCGGCATGCGTGGTGGTCCACCTCGAGGCGGAAGAGGAGGCAGAGGGAGAGGCGCATAATTGTCCGCGGGGTGAGCGCTTGCTATCATTTTCTCCATGTCTCCATACCGTTGCGCACAACATTATTCGCGCATCTATCCACTTCTGTGGATCAAAAGTTGTGTGTTGCCGCAAGCTTTCTATATTTCAAAGCCCGATCACAACATGCGCGTTCTGGTCGCTATGCATCACCGATTTTGAGAAACATCTCTCACCACTTCGAACTGTGTTGCTCCTGTTCCATCTTCCATAACTCTTCTTACCCAACACCCCTATCGGCACCACTCAATGTCAACCTCACATTGCCGCCGCCTTGGATAAAGAGCTTACGCACTGTGAACACATCTGGCCCCATGCCAATCATCCTGATTCGCGATCCCTCAGCCAACATGATCTCGGTAGCGTCCTGCATCGTAAGGACTCCTTTGCTCTTCGAGTCCCATAATTTTTCCGCGTCTGTGCGGCTATCCCAGTTTGCTACTGGATTCATCTCAGGTATCCATGATACATTCAACGTTAAGGCACATAAGTTCCTCCCAGGGGCAATCGCATCCCTTATCGCATCCTAGTTGAGATTAGAAATGATGTATGGAATTCAGCACTGCAGTTTGCTCCGGCGAACAGAGGGTTATCGTAATCCACGCACCACATGCGGACTGGCCACGGCGCAAGCAAGATGCTCCAACTGGGGAAACTTCGTGCACAGAGCCCATACATCCGCTAGCGTCAACCGGGTCGTGTCCACCATGAACCTCTTCAGTGTAGAGCCCTGCGTCTCTGCCATCCCGGATATGAAATTGGCTGGCACGGAGGTCTGGCCCTGGACAGAATGGGCATCGAGTGTGAACGATTCCAGCGATTTGTGTGGGGTTAGGAGTGTTATCCAGTACCACAGCTTCTGCAGGCCTGCGGAGTCCATGGAGCTGGTTCGCACTGTGAGGCTCTTCAAACGCGGAGGGGGCATCGACGCCGGCCGGTTAATCCCCGAGCTTATGAACTCCGTGTGGAGTGTCTCCAGATTGGGAAGATAGGCCAGCAATGTAGGTATGCAGTTCGATGGCGCACCACGCAGGCGTAGGTCCCTGAGAAGAGGGACCTGGGAAATAACAGATATCAGGATAGTGGGTGGGACGCCCGCGCATCGCTGAGGAAAAGTTAGACTCAGTCAGCACCAAGTATAGAGACAGGACAGGCGGATATAATACTATCCGCGATACTCACACCCAGCTCCAAATGCGTTAACGTGCTGCCGAGTTTGTCGGCCCAGCCTTGCAGGACCCGAGGTGGCCCTTCCATGCACCATATGGCGACCTTTTCCAAGCCGCGCATTTGGGTCAAGTGCGACCACGTTTCTTCGCCGAAATCGCTATAGGAGCGCACGACCAGATCACGGATGGGCAGCTCTCGGATAGCGGCAAAGAATTTCCGCAAGAAGATATCTATGGTATAGCTGGATGAAGTCCTGCATTACTTGATTATGAACCTCGAATGTTTATTTATCAGTGTTATGGGAATTCAGTTTTACCTATCATCGTTCCAAGATATTCTTCGTAATTTCTTGCAAAGCCTCAGAGCAGCTAGAGTTGTCTCGGTGATGTTTGGGTGGTCGCGGGGTGCGATCCTATGTACAGCGGCTGTCGGAGTCAATCAAATCGAACTTCAATGAGATTGTAAGCAGATATAGATATGTGAGAGTATAAGACCTGTCTCTGTGATATCGCGCACATACAGTGCGAGGTCAGGCCGAGCAAGCAGTGTCGGTGCAGGATGATAGAGCCGCCCCTGAAAGTTCGAAAGGGCGCTGTCAACGATTGCCTTCTTCAGCATCAAACGCGGGCGAGACTCAATACCTCGACGACAATCCCATCCAGGCTCCTGTACAGAAGCTGCGATATGTCATATTCGTATCAATGAAATTTTTTGATTCAGCGCCATTCCACGGCACAAACCGGAGTGGCGGCGGTGTTGAAAGCATGAGATGTGAGCGCTGCTGCATGCAAATCTCTCCGATCCGTGAGCGCTTCGAATATGTATGGGAGGATGTCTGTAGGAACGGTCTCCGGTCGGAAGAGAGGCATGGGAGTGCAGAATGAGTCGATGTTGCCGAGCGCAGTGTTTAGTTCGCGAGGTTTAGAGTGCAAACCAAGTTAAGACACCGGGCCTGCGGTTGGAGTAAGTATGTATAGTTACAATATCCTCACCTCCGGCTATCCCGTCAATTCAGGCGATAAGTAGATAGTAAACAGCAAGCCGTATGAGCTTTATTTTAATTCGTGTGCGAGAGCGAAGAGCCTAGAAACCATAAGTATAATTGAACCATCGCAGCCCGTAACATCACATGGCTGACGGTCCGGACCACCCTTCATCACCCTCCATCTTTAACAGCAGCTCCCATTCCGCAATATCCATCTCATACCCTTCTCTCTTCGGGTCCGGGAACGTCCCTTCGCGAACAGCGGAAATGTAGCCTCTCACCCCCCTTTCCGATTCCGCCTGCACGTCCGCAAAACGCCGAACAAACTTCGCCTTGTGCCCCGCCCACGTCGACATGACATCGCTCCACACGAGCACCTGGCCACTACAGCCCGGCCCGGCCCCAATACCAATTGTCGGGATTGCCAGCTTGCTAGTTATGTACGTCCCGAGCCGATGGGGAATGGCTTCGAGAACGATTGAGAAGGCCCCGGCGTCCTGCAGCGCGAGCGCCGAATGCAAAACGCCCTGCGCGCTCGCGGCCGTGCGGCCCTGGACCTTGTACCCGGACAAGGAGGTGTGTCGTTGCGGGAGCAGGCCGACGTGCGCCATGACGGGTATGCCCATCCCCGTCAGCCTCCGCACGGTCCCGGCGATCTCCTCCCCGCCTTCCATCTTCACCGCCTCCGCGTGCCCCTCGCTGACGAGCCTGACCGCATTGCGCACCGCGTCCTCTGCGCTCGCGTGGTACGACCCGAAGGGCATGTCGGCGACGAGGAGCGGGATGGTGCTTCCGCGGGACACGGCGCGGGTGTGGTGGGTCATCTCGTCCATGGTAAGGCGCGTCGTGGAGTCGTAGCCGAGGCAGACCTGCGCCAGGGAGTCGCCCACGAGCGTGACATCGACGCCGTATGCCTCGCATGCGCGCCCCGTCGGGAAGTCGTACGCCGTCAACATGGCTATAGGGGTTTTCGCATGCGCGAGTTGGCGCAGCGATTGGATGGTAATTTTCTTCCTAGCTGCTGTGGTTACTGGCCGGTAAGCCGGTGGACCGTATGTAAGAATGGGTGCTGCTTACCGACAGGGCTAGTTTCTTTCGAGTTACTGGCCTGAACCACTTCCTGGGGCCGCACACTCATCCACCTGCGAGCATTTCGGAAAGGTATCCTCGCTGCGGTTCTGGAAGCTGGTCTGATCATAGCTGAGAGCATAGTTGCAGCTGGCGCTTTATAAAGGAAAATATTAATGGCAGTCGGTCATCGGGCCATCGGGAAACGTTTTGGCAAGCGGGAATGCAAAAATCTGGCCATGTTTGAGAGCAGAGTCACGGTACGATCACTCCGACCCGGTCGCGATGTTTCCACAGGCACAGACACGTGATTCTCATCAATAGCATGGGGCCGCAGCCACAGTCCTGGCGACGCAACCTGTCCTCCCATGGTTAGTATACTAAGGCTCCAATAATGCCGTCAATTATGTATAGAATTCGAGAGCATCCGACAAGAAGGTTCAGCCTGCGAGAGATAATTCAAAAATCAACCTTAGTTCCTCCAACACTCAAAGCTATACTCATGACCCGACCCAGATTCTCAAGTAAAAATACCGGAATGCACCCTCCAGATTCAAACAGGCTGTCTGGCCACTCTTCCTTCATATTTGTATTGTAGATTCATGATCTACGACCCAAGTTCCCTTCCAAAAGTGAAAATTGGCAGTCGAAATGAGCAAAATTGCAGCAGTGGCGGAGGGGCCTATTTTTAGTGATGGACACTGTATTTTTTGCCTTGACATCCAGGAGTAAATATAGTACAAACAAACTAAAAGCACAATGACACTAATTGCATGGCCATGGTTACAGCCACAGAGGCAATTTACTTCATGTCGAGGACGACACGTCCTGCGACTTTTCCTTGCTCCATCCCCTCGAACACACTACAAGACAGGTACGGTCAGCACTCACGGACGAATAGGAATAGGAAGAGAGAAATGCACGCACTCCTTGAGGTCAGCAAGGGGCTTCAGGACATAGTGGCACTTCACCTTGCCGCGCGCGGCAATGGCGAGCGCCTCCCTGGCGTCCTGTCGGTTTCTGCCCCATAGCGTTAGCAACCGTCGATGCTGAGGACGAGGACGATGCTGCTCACCCGACGTAGGAGCCCTTGATGTTCAAGCTCTTAAAGACAGTGAAGAAGATCGACGCCTGCAGCTTGGCTTCTCCGGGGAGCCCGACGGCCATCAGGGTCCCACCGGATCGCAGGTAGTCCACGGCCTGCTCGTACCCAGATGACTGCATTACAAATCACCGTTAGTATGAAATCCGAGATAGACAAGCGACGCAAAGGTGAGGAGACTGACGTTGGCGGCAGTGACGATGGCGCAGTGCGCGCCGACACCATCGCAGATGTCCTTCACGGCTTTCACGATGTCCTTGCTCTCGCGGAAGTCGATCCAGGCCTCGGCACCGAGCTTGAGGCAGAGAGCCTTCTTCTCCGCGCCAGAGTCTATGTGCGGCTAGTCAGAAGGCAGCAGTTCCCTGTTGTTGAGGGGGACTCACCGATGGCAACTACACGCAGACCCATCTGGACGGCGTATTGGACGGCTAGACATTCAGAGTGTAAGTGGGCGCGCCAATGAGATGAATATCGGGGGGCATACCCAGATGGCCAAGTCCTCCACCAGCACCGGGGAGTACGACCCAGTCACCGATGTTTGTGCCGCTGTACTTGAGTGCGCGGTAGACCGTCACGCCCTGCAATGCTACTTAGTGGGGTGTGGGCCGGATCGGACAATGACACTCACAGCACATAGGATGGATGCGGCTTCAGCGCTCTCGATCCCCTCGGGAATTGGGGTTACGTGGTTGACATATGAGACCTGAACGAGAAGTGAGTCGGAGAGGATGGCATCTGTGGTCAAGCAAACGTACCACATATTGCGAGAACGTCCCGTCGACATTGAACCCGCTGAGCTTCGCCAAAGGGCAATCTGTCACGACTGATCAGCATTATGCATCAAAAATAAAAGGCAGTACTGCTCACTTTGCTCGAGTCCTTTCCTGCAGCTCTCGCAGTCCAAGCAGCTGTCCGCGAGCCACTTGATGCCGACACGGTCGCCGATCTTGATCTCCTTGTTGGAAGTGTGTGCACCAATCGCGACGACCTCGCCGACACCCTCGTGTCCGCCGATGAGCGGGGTCTTCGCCTTGAGCGGCCAGTCACCGATCTTGGCGTGCAAATCGGTGTGGCAGACACCCGTGCAGGCGAGCTTGATGAGGCACTCGCCCGGCAGGAGCTCTGAGGCTTGCTTGACTGGGACGTCGTGTCTGACCACGATGGCCGCGCCCGGGGAGGGGACGATGGCGGCAGTTTGAACAGTAGGAATGTTGGGAGAAGACATCTGGAGCTGATTGTTTGGATGGATTTGAACTGCAGAGATGCGAAGTATTTAAGCCCACAGGAGATTGTAGTACAGGGCCCGACCCCCCCTAACCTGCTATCGGATTCTGCTCTGCATGAGAGCACACTATCATAGCCGCGGGACGCGTCGGGGTACCTTATTAGCGCGAGATAGCGGTGGTCACTAGCCACATGACGGTTGTGTGGTGAAGAACAGTTCTTCCCGGCGCCCAAACGCCAGCCCCGAAAAGCCTAGATGATCCCAGTGAACCTTAGAGAACGGCTCGGCTAGGTCATAGGTCGTCGTTAACGTGGGGCGGATGCCCTGAGGCCACATCAGGCCACTTCTCCAAAGTCCCGTTCCGCGGCTACGGCGCGGGAACATGCCGCCGTTACATGGCGTTACATGCGCAAGTAAACCGCTGCAAACTGTAAATATTCAAATTGGCTGCACCCGGTGCTTTGGCCGTCCAGTGACTTGCTCCAGCTGCCAGTAGACTCCAGGGATTAGAGAGAGCGAGGGAGGTAACGGCGGTTTGGAGGCGGAGGCAGGTACCACGTGCACGTGGAAAGGTGGATGGAAAAGTCCAAAGGCGCTCGCGGTCGGCGGCTCCGTGCGCGGCCGATCTTTCTCCCGCCTTCCCCTTCCCCTCCGCCGGAGTCCCTCCTCCCTCGGCGCTGTGATCAGCTGGCCAGATATGGCTCCCCATTCCCCGCATCCCCGCATCGCTTTCGACTTAGCAGTTATTGTCATGGAGCCCCAGGAACTGAGATTTTGATTGACAGGTTTCGAACTCAATCGAACCCAGGATGGAATAATGCACCCTAGACAGCCAACACACACAAATGTCCCGACATGCCGGTGGCTTCCGGTTCTTGTGCCTATCGATAATTCTCCGCCGTCGGGACATCGGTGAGTCCCGGCGTCAGGCCTGAAAGCTTCAGCTGGCTAGATTTTGCTCATACTTTCTTAAAGTTATGGGCACACTACCCATTTGGCAAGTTTGGTGGACCCTCAAAAACTGCTATCGGATAGGATGATGCTGGTACACTCTCAAATGCCAGAGGGTCAAACACTACAGTGTATAAAGCGCGCTTGCTTTCGCCCTGCATCATGTAGGCTTTGTCGCAATCGGCGAGGGCTTTCCGGACTTATCGGCCGACCTCGCATACAACCCGCCTCCCCGCTCCTCTTGAGGTAATACAACACTTTGAGCTCTCGGTCGTACCAAAACATCTATCTGGGCGAATGGGGCGCTCCGCGAATACAAGGTAACTGTGCTCCGCCTCCCCCCGTCTTTACTCGGATAACATGATCATCTCATCTCTGCCCTCCCTAACAGCTGAAGTCGTTATCGCAATTGTTGCGCACAGTCTTGTATGAAGTTTTATCGCTCGTGCCTCCCACTGTACTCCACATCTCAGCGCGTTCGGGCCTTGATTGAAGGAGTCCAGAGGATTCTATTTTGTCCGTTCTTCAATGAATATGCGCCACCAGCCATCTAATGAAACGATATTCCGTGGATTATGTACCCTCCGCAGGATTTCTGTACATTTGCTTTTGACACATGAAAAATGCAGGCTTCCTTCATCAGGAACCACCAAAAGCTGCATAGATACTGTGTTAGATATAAGCCGCTACAGAGCGCTACAGAGGGTACATACTTTTCCCCAGTAGGCCCCTGTAGCTAGCCGTAGCTTGGCATAGAACCAATGATTGAATCAGTAGTATTGGATATCAGAAGATTATACTGCAAATTTGAACTTCAAACCAATAACAGGAGTGATCAGGGGAGCAGATGTTGATCGAGAAAATGACAAAGTATAATTAACTGGCTAGGTAGCGGAACAAAACAAAGTCTATATGACGGAAGTAAGAATTTAGATACTGCTGGTACCACAGCTGGCAGCTAGTCATAAAGGTAGTAACTCTCATCGCAACTCTCATCATTACCGACCACCGGTCCGCCGGATTCTTCGATCCATTGCTGGAAGTCTTCCTCGTCATCCTCGGAGTCCGAGTCCACGTCCTCCTCTGAGTTCCTGCCCTTCTGCTGCCTTCGTTCGCTTCTCTGCTCCCTTCGTTCGATTCTCCACATCTCGCGTATCCTGGCCCTCATCTCTCCCTCGGGCGGTTCGTCAAGATGATTCTCGTAACCGGATGGGTTGATGCCGGAATCATCCTGTTGGTCGGAGTCCCCCCCTTCGCTCTCGGCATCCGAACACATATTAAATTGAGCGTCCATAGCATCGTCGAAGCGCTGCTGGCCCGACCCGTTTGCCCATTTCCAGTACTGGCACGAGCCCGAAGCGCACTTCCCAAACCACTCGCCGCGATTGTGCGGCAGGCCATTCAGGCTCTGCTTCATTTCGGCAGGATGGCCGCAATGGCAGATCAACGCAGCTGGTGTGGGTTTGGAGCTGGGGCGTGCAACGGGGTTTTCGCCGTGGTCCTCCTGCTCTCCTTCTTGTTCGTCTTCTTCATTTAATTGCCCATCTTCGCCCTCATTGTCACTGTTTTCTTCTTCCACCTCCGTATCGCCCGACGCGTCCTCATTGCTGTCCCATTGCCCATCCTCTGTGTCCGATTTCTCATCATGGTCCACGGGAGTAGGCTGTGGTGGCAGCAGTTTCAAAGACGATGTGCGAGGCTTTTTTGGTGAGGGGGTCTCCTCATCGCTATTCGTCGAGGCATACGTGCGCTTGTTGGATGCGGGCATTCCGAAGGAGATGGCGGTAAAAGGCTAAGAGCAGAGTCTCATTTCTCAGTTCGCCGTTCTCCGTTCTAGATGTCGCTCCTCATTTGAAATTTCATCGTCACGGTCGGCCATGTTTCAGTGCCACATTACAGTACTAGCGCCTGGCAGCCGCCACCAACCACCAGCCACGTCGGAAGCTATGGACCAGGTTTTATTAGACCTCCGTTTTGTGCTGCTGTCTGCGGTCAAGGGTGAAGGGAGCAGTGTGGTAGGCAGAGTTGTAAAGGCCAACGCAAAGACTTGACAGAATGACAGGATCAATGCAATGTGGGTGCCACCCAAGTGCCACCGTGAGACACGTGCGGGTATTCTCGCACTCTCTTCAACGTCCCAGGCCGATTCTCCCCTCGACTTTCTTCGTTCCGCCCACGGAATCATAGCTCCTGCTAGCGATTGGATCCATTAGTTCTGCTAAAACCATCGGTTTGGTGGTATCGCACAAATCATACAGGAGGTTTCTTTGTCCAAAGGCCAAAATGTGCTCTCGAACTTGAAGCTTGAGTTGCGGCTTTCTCTCATCTCCCTCAGCTGGCCAGATTTTATCCTCTCTTATGAGCAACATTTTAGACTTGGAAAATCGTGGCGGAGACTCAAGAACTGCTTCTTAGCATCTTGAATGACTGCTTTCGACCAAAAGTGATCAACCCTGACATGCAGCTACGGCAGGGATCGCCGTTCAAAGCGGTAAATGAGGTGGTATACTGGGGAATGCTGGAGGGACAAACACTTCAGTTTATAAAGCACAGTCGGCTCACCGGCCGGCCGCGGGCACTTGCTACCCTTGCGATCCTTGTCGATTGTGTCTGGACCATCGACTAGGGGGAAAACTTGGGTGCCGAAATATCTGGGCGAATGGAGCGCTCTGCGAATACAAGGTAATTGTGCTCCGCCTCCAGTCTTTACTCGGATAACATGATCCTCTCATCTCTGCCCCCCCTAACAGCTGAAGTCGTTGCCGCAATTGTTTCTCGCGGTCTTGTATGAAGTTTTATCGCTCGTGTCACCCACTGTACTCCAGATCTCAGCGCGTTCGGACCTTGATTGAAGGAGTCGACTCCAGAGGATGTTATTTTGTCCGTTCATTATTTTAAAGAATGTGCAATGCCACCAGCCATCTAATAAAACGATATTTCCGGGACTATCCTGTGCACATTTGCTTTTGACACATGAAAAATGCAGGCTTCCTCGGAATTTTGATACAGCTGGCAGCTAGTCATCGTGGTAACTGTCCACATTGTCGACATCCGGTCCGCCGAGTTCTTCGACCCATTGCTGGAAGTCTGCCTCATCCTCCTCCCCCTCTGAGTCCGAGTCTGAGTTCCTGCCCTTCTGCCCCCCTCGTTTGTTTCTCTGCTTCCTTCGTTTGCTTCTCTGCTCCCTTCGTTTGCTTCTCCACATCTCGCGTAACCTGGCCTCCACCTTTCCCTCAGGCGGCTCGTCAATATGATTCTCGTAGTCCTCTGGGTCGATGCCGGAATAATCCTCTGGGTCGTTGTTCCCCCCTCCGCTCTCTGCATCCCCGGGCCAATGCATATCGAACTGCGCGTCCCTAGCATAGTTGAAGCGCTGCTGGGCCAACCCGCCTGCCCATTTCCAGTAACCGCACGAGCCCGAAGCGCACTTCCCAAACCACTCGCCGCGATTGTGCGACAGGCCATTCAGGCTCTGTTTCATCTCAGTAAGGCGGCCGCAATGGCAGACCAATGGAGACGGCGCGCGGCTGAAGCTGGGGCGTGCAGTGGTGGTTTCGCCTTGGTCCTCCCCCTCTACTTCTTGTTCGTCTTGTTCGTCTTCTTCATTTGATTGCCCATCTTCGCCCTCATTATCACTGTTTTCTTCTTCCACCTCAGTATCGCCCGAAGCGTCCTCGTTGCTGTCCGATTGCCCGTCTTCTGTATCCGATTTCTCATCGCTGTCCACAGGGGCTGACTTTGATGCCAGAAGTTTTGAAGACGATATGCGAGGCTTTTTTGATGAGAGGGTCTCCTCATCGCTATTCGTCGAGGCAAACGTGCGCTTGTTAGATACGGGCATTCCGAAGAAGATGGCAGTAAAAGGTTAAGAGCAGAGCCTCAGTTCTCCGTTCTTCGTTCTAGATGTCGATCCTCATTTGAAATTTCATCGTCACGGTTATGCATGTTTCAGTGCCACAAAACAGTGCCTGGCAAGCCGCCACCCGCCACCCGCCACCAGAGTCGGAAGCTATGGACCAGGTATTATTAGACCTCCGTTTTGTGCTGCTGTGTGCGGTCAAGGGTGAAATTTAAAGGAGCAGGGGGGTGGGCAGAGATGATGCCAACGCAACTTGAAAGGCTTGACAGAATGACAGGATCAGCGCAAGGTGGGACACGTGCGGGCATTCGTGCACTCTTCCGAGTCTTCGTCTCTCTGAGACTTCGTTCTCCGGTCACCAATCATAGCTCCTGCTGCGATTGGATCCATGGTATCGCACAAAATCGTAGCATCAGTTAGATGAGGTGGTATACTGGGTGGTATACTGGGGAATGTCGGAGGGACGAGCACTTCGGCTTATATATTATAAAGCACAGTCGGTTCACCGGCTGGCCGCGGGCCCTTGCCATGTGGCACCTTTGCGATGTCGATTGTGCCTGGACCATCGACTTAGCACAAAAGAAGTCGTGAAAGGGGCATGCACAAATGCACGTGTAGGCGTGCGCACGGGCGGCTGTGACGAATCTGTCATTAGAGAATAGGCGCCTTGACTTTGGGGGTGGCTGCTCGGGTGTGTTCAACGGCCATGCCTGCCCTGGATGTATTTAGATTCTATACATCTTACTTGCTGAACATATATTTCACGAAGCATGTGAATTGGTATTGTAGATAAACGGACAGAGGGTTACATAGTAGTTCAAGTTGATCACAACCGTATGGTCTGCCACTATCCCGCAGAGCAGGGTATAGAGTATAGCGTATAGAGTATCCAAAACCTAGAGTATCCAAAACACCGAGAAATCACAGAGCCGGAGCAGCGGCCTCAGGCACGGGCACCTCCGCCTCCGCCTCGCCGTCGGCCTTCGCGGGCACCCCCGAGAGCTGCGCGGCGTTCTCGGACGGGGGCACGTCCTTCACGCCGCGGAGGACCGGGAGGACCGTGCTGTTGAACGCCGCGAACGTGAGCCCGAAGCGCGAGCGGATCTGCGACTGCCAGCCCTCGGGGAGCCGCTCCTCCAGCAGCAGCACGCGCAGGTCCTCCACGCGGCCGCCGAAGATCGTCAGCATCGTCGACGCGCTGTGCAGAAAGTAATAAGTAACGAGTCAGCCATGTTGAATGTTCATGCACGCGGATACCGCAGATGAAGGCGGAGACGATAGACGTACTTGGACGCGCCAAACATCCTGTGCGGGAGGCTGGTCGTGTACTCCGGGTTGGTGGCCTTGGAGTCGGCGGTGCGCTGGCTGAGGGCGGCGGAGAGGTCGGCTTTGGTCATGATGGTGCGGCCCTCCGCGTCTTTGCCAGTGGAATGTGCGAGGAGCTTTTCAATGAGCGCGACGGGGATGGTGCCCTGCACAGGGCAGAAGAGCGCGTCCTGGCCTGCAGGTCATTGTCAGCACGAGGTACATTGCCACTTGATGTGGATGTGGATTCGACGGGACTCACGGGTGAGGGATCCATCGTGCTCGATTGCGTTGTGCAGGTCGAGGTCGGCGAGGTCGAACGTGTCTTTGCTGTAGCTCTTCTTCAGGTACTCGGCGGCGAAATTGGGCACGAATTGGCAGAAGGTCGTGGCGAAGTTGTAGGTCGTGCGGATTTTCTGCGGTAATCGGTAATCGTCAGCATCGGTGCTGCAGTATGATCATATGACAAGGGCCAAGAACGCACAGCACCCATGTCGGTGAATCTGATGTTCTTCCCATCGTGAGGCAGGATTCCTGAAAAACAGACTTTATTAGTCCCGTTGAACCGGAGCTGAAGGAAGATAAGGCTACGCACCGTGGTTGGCCATGGCATTCAGCGCGGGGCACGAGCAGCGACTGTCTCCCTCTTTGCTGGGCACATACTCGGGCCATTTTCCGTCAAACCCTGGGGTGACTTTGCCCTCGGGAAGGCTCGGTGTGATGATGTTCAGCACAGCGAGGACAGCATCGTAGCTGAAGATGTAAGTGCTGAAAACATTCTGCCCGATTGAGTGCAGGAAGCCCATGTTGTGTGTACGATGTGTGGTGGTGCAAAGGCAAGGCGAGATGTCATTGTTACCGTCATAGCTGCTTTATTACTGGCCCGCGTAGTCGAGAAGCGAATAGTGATTGATGGTACCGTGATTCGGCATCAAGGCAAAGCCACGGCCGCGTTGCTTCCGTCGGTCAACGGTCATATCAGATTTCCATCCTTCATTCTGCGAAACCGGGCGCGATTCTGCGCGATTCTGGTGTTTGTGGGGAGGTATCGGCACGATACATACCTCGGGGATCGTTCCGATTGGTTCCGAGCTCACGGGCTTTCCTGTGGCGTCAGGATGGCCCCCCGGGCCGCCGCTACCACCGGCCCAGCTTTTGACAAAATATTTGTGCTCAAGTAATTACTCTGTCCTTGTCCCGCCTTTCGCTCCCGGAGCCCGTATATAGAAGGGTAAACATTGAATGCATATGGGTATGAATTATTCGTATTTTATTCTTCGCGGTGTAGGTTTCCCGAGCCTACTGGACCAGGACCCCCGATCATGCTTATGAGGGCCGTTCGCAAAATTCGGACAAAAATTGATCTCAGACGCCGCCGACGGCCGAAGGCCGTGAGCAAAAACGGACAAAAGCGAAAATTTTCGTCGAAGGCCATGAGCAAAATGCCGGACAATTTTTTTTTGAGGTAGCAAGGCCATGTGCAGATTTCGGACAGAACTATTGCGGTCCCCATCGGACAAAAGGTTTCGGGCGGTGTTTTTTGTTTTGACACCTCAATTTACAGTTTCGAACTGCTAATTTTTGATTTTGCCTTGAGGGCGACACGGGCGTAGTTTGATTGGTCTTACCTTGCCGACCGTTTCCCCGCGGGCCCGGTGTTGCCACTTGGCTGCCATCGGCACAATGTCACTGAGCTGTGTCACGCCTGTCCCGGGCGTTCCTAGCAACGACTAACCTGTGCGCTCGTCGTCGTCGTCGTCGAGCTCGACTTAGTACTTGTGATAATTCAATAAAATAACATAAAATTGGGATAAAAAAACTATAGATTGTCATTGGGGCTTTATGGCCATTGCAGTCAATCCTGTGTGCTTTGAAGGTGAGGACGGAGCATGACGACGACCAAAGGCCGTGCCTTCGATCAAAAGGAGTCCGCATTTGGAAATTTGAGTGGCTGAAGTTCAGCCACTCGACTTTGCAACACCATCCCTCTTCCTCACATGGTATTTCAGGCTTCCTGCCAGTCTGAGAATTATTTATATACGTTGCTCACTACTAACACTGTATCTGTAGTGGAAAAAATTGCATCAGGGCCTTCGCTTTATGGTTATTTCGATGAAATTAATGACCTGCCCTCATGTATACACACTGTATATTCCTCCTGATCTCGGCGTGTTGTCTATGGTATCTGAAAGTCTTTAATGTGGCCTAACACAACTCTCAGGGCCAGGGTTGGCCATAATTAGAGTGTACAGGCTCATATGAGGAAGATTTCCATCTCAGGTAATATCATGTGCTCTACAGCCCACACACAAGGCCCTAGAGCATTCCGTAGGCCTACTGTCACGTCGTGGATACATTAATAATGTATCTAGTTAAGAAAGTAGGAAGAGAATCACATATCGAGAACTCTTGGAGCCTCAGAGACACTCTAAAACAATTACATGGAAAACGAGCATTTATCAGGGTTTCACACAAGTATAATCCGATGTAAAATATATCTGAGAGTTGCAATACCTTGCATTAATGCATATAAATGTATTCTAGCAGATATAATTGCAGTAGAGTACATGTGGAAAGGGGGGCAGCCAGGATACGCAGAAAGACCAAAATCATAACAGAGTTTCGTGGCTGAGTCTGATGTGCTGCCACTAACTACGAACTTGCGCTGCAGGATGGCCACAGCGTCGATCTTCAAATACGGGTACTTGGAGGATGTTCTATAACTACTCTATACAAGCAATACAGTGTCTGATCTAATGTATCTACCCCAGATCGGATTAGAAAGATGAAAAAGTGAGACGGCGAGATAACGTCCCAATTAGATCTGTCGCATTGATCTCTCTCTCGGATTTACCTCGATTTTAATTCTAAAACTGCAGTATGTAATTATACATCTATTCCATGTATGTGCAAGAGGAATAATACTGCAGTGCAAGTGGGAGGCCGCTATCGAGTGAACGACGACGCACGGCCGACGCAATTGGAAGACTCGATCAGTTTGGCCGTTAAGCGCCCATCGTCGTCCTTCCGCTACCACCTCAACAGCTTCGACAACGCGGGGAAAGAGCGCGCCCTGGCCCCTGGGTGAATATATCATAGTTGTATATAGTTGTATTTTACAGTTTTTTGTAAAATATAATTTTTTGCCAGTAAAGTCGAGCTCGTCGTTGTCGACAGCGAGCATGTATGTTAGTCGTTGCTACGAACAACAGGGACGTGCGTGACAACGCTTCGTGACATTGTGGCGATGACAGCCAAGTGGCAGGGCTTCGCAACCGGTCGGCAGGGTACTTGATATGGTACTATTAGGTAGTATTGTGCCTGATCGATCTTAAAAGACCAATCTATTGACACCTCCAGAACGAAATCTAAAATTCAAGGCAGATAGCGGTGTGTGGCGCAGGCAAAACTCAGACGCGAAGGCGAAAAACGCGATACCGAAACTTAATTTCATCATTTTCCAAATCAAAAGCTAAATTTCATGTGCAAATAATTTTGTCCAATGGGGCCCCTCATACAGAACTTGAGGGCTGGCAACGGCCAGGAAATATTTCCGACTACCTTCCACAGCCTATAAACGGGCCTAACGCGGGCCCGAAAAAATAGGGGGCTTGGACCATGGCTAGTTCGCGTTTCGGACAAAAATGGGCCTCAAAATAGGCTGTTACTGGGGACCGGCAGGGCCCGCCACAAAAGTGTCCGGTGGCTGAGCCACAACCTGCCCTCTCGACATGGTTATGTTTAATAACTCGTCAACGACTGCAAATAATGCCTGGGTCAATGTATATGATGTGTAGGTAGAGTAAAAATAAGAAAATTGTTCGGTGCAGAATTTTTGCTACTGATGCGAGACCGGTGGAAAGAACGAATAAGCGACCAAAGTGATCAAATTAAGGTTCCCAGGGGCAAGATTTTCAGCGTCTGCGCCACCCTCAAAAACACAAAACCTCGTATCTCGAGCAGTTTTGCACAAAATTGCTTCAAGTAAAGCTCTGATATCAATGTTTACATGCTCATAGTATGATTGATATGCATGTGGTACATATTCATACACTCTTTAGCTTCGTAGACGGCAAACTTAGCTCATTTTTCGGGCCCGAAGATCACAATATCTTACAGAATTACAGCGCTTTCGGAAACTAATGAGACTGACCTATAAATAAAAATTTGCGTGAGCGTCACGTCGCGTCACCTGCCCGATCGGGAAACACCGTCAGATCGCGTCAATTCGTCGAGAAACACAAGTCGCTGCTTGGCCTCTCATTTTACCAGTCTCCTGCGCGTCCCTCCCCATTTCTCATCAAGGATATTGATCTTACAGACGACTCTGGGAACGAGCCGTGGCCTCTTGACTCTCCATCCGAGACCGCTGCCTCACCCCTTTCCATGAAGACGCAGTCGACACATAAGCAAAACGTCACGACGAGAAAACGGGCCGGCCCCCTTCCTCTAGCAACTGGATGTACGTTGATACCACGCTTCCCCCTAACGAGTCGAACACTGGTGGTTTGATTAGGCCTACAGGAGACTGTAAGTCGATTCGGGAGGACCTGGCGGGGTTGATCTTGAACCGGGGCTTTCATCTGAGGCATATGTGTGGAGGCGGCGGGGATTGGTGGACTGCGGGAAAGGAACGCGGTTATTGCTCTCCTGCTTAGTCTCGTTCTCATCACCGAGCCCCATCGTGGGCGGGAGGCTCTCATGCACGGGGCGCACCTTGCACGAGACCACGGGCACACCCTTGCGCGTCTCGGGAAAGTCCAGATCCTTTCCCGCGAGGAATAGCATGCTAGGTGCGCTTTGGGCATACAGGTGCAGATCGGGTGGGACGCATACAAAGGTGCTGGTAGTCACTACAGTCATGATAATGTTGTAATTGTCTTCTAGAATGAAATATTGTGTGGAGGCTACTAAGAGGGTGTGAGAGCAAGGGGCCAAGACGTGACTTGTGTTTCTCGACGAATTGACACGATCTGACGGTGTTTCCCGATCGGGCAGGTGACGCGACGTGATGCTCACGCAATTTTTTATTTATAGGTCAGTCTCATTAGTTTCCGAAAGCGCTGTAAAGACATCTATAGAAATTCTACACCGAACAATCTTTTAATTTCTGCCTTACCTACACATCATATTCATTGACCCAGGCATTATTTGAAGCCGTTGACGAGTTATTAAACATAACCATGTCGAGAGGACAGTTTGTGGCTCAGCCACCGGACACTTTTGTGGCGGGCGCTGCCGGTCCCCACTGTTACCCACGTTCGGACAATTTTGCAGCCCGTGAGGGCGATTTTTTGCCGGACATTTACGGTCAGATTCTGGGATTTTGCGAACGGCCTTCATTGAACATTCGGGGGTCAGCCATTCGTTGGTTTAATTGTAGAGTTGATAGTAGATACCAGCGTGGTAATTCATATGCCAGCTCAAAGCCAATCACGATGCACGCTCGAGGGGCCAGAAGAGGGGAAATCGAGCAAACAGTGTAAGGAGAACGAGACAGGTGCCACGACTGCGAGCCAGCGAAAGATGAGCGCAGGTCAGTACTGTTCATCAACTTGAGCTTGGGATGCGGTAGCGAGCAGAGGAATGACGCGGACGAGAGCCTGCCTCGGCCCAGGCCGACAGCGCGGTCAGGTACGCGGTCAGGCACGCATGTGATCTGGCAGACGCGCCATCGCTGAAGATCATTGCGCCATCGTCGACTCCGACGGTCGACGTCGACACGGAACTGTCGCCCACCTCCTTGAGCCCAGGAACAGCCGAATGCGCATCCTTGCACAAAGGGATCTGCATATATACTCGGCGAGGATTGTACCTGGTGGCGACTTGTGGCGGTGGCTTCACCTCGAGGGCCAGAAACTAGGCGTGCTATCTCAGACTCTGCTCTCCGCCGCTCTTATCTCTGGACCTGGTGTCGGTCAACAACCGGAAGCACGATATATTCGGTATACAAGCCCCACACTCACAGGCACCCGCGTCCGATCAACGCTCGACGCGAGCACGCCATACCATCATCACCTTCTCCGACTTCTTTATAACAATTTCGAGTTATAATTCGGAGATGCATCTGCACAACGCTAACCCATCATGGCCTCCCTCTACGACGAAGAGAAAGACGCCCCCGCGGGGAAGAACGGCTTTGCCGACGCGCACGACGTCGGCGACGGCACCAACGTTGACTTTGCGACTCTGGTCGCTGTTGGTGAGCGGGCGTTTGCATCTTCGCTCCGGCTGGCCGGTTACTCAAGCTGCGCGTAGATCACTCGCATGACATCAAGCTGCGGACCATGTCGTGGAAGAAGGCGACGGCTCTGCTGTGCGGCGACCAAGGTGCGTTAACTGTCCATCATCGAGTGGACACAGCTGACACGCGCCGATCGCAGTCTGCCTCGCTATCATGGCCCAGTCCTGGTCGTTGTCGTGAGTCGTGTGCTTTGGCTGCCGCATGTATGGTGACTTGGAGCTGACCACCGCCTCCCCTGACAGCGTCCTCGGGTGGGTCCCGGGCATCGTCACCATGCTCGCCGCCGGCGCGCTCTTCTGGATAACCTCCTACACGATGTGGAAGTTCATCATGAAGAACCCCCAGATCAAGGACATCTGCGACTTTGGCTACTACGTGCGTCTATTCAATCCCATATTCCCAACACCCCCAACACTCCCACCCCGCTGACACCGCGCGCCCCGTCCACGTCCCCGTCCCTGTCCCTGTCCTTCTCCTTTACAGGCCTTCGGCAAAAGCAAGCTCGCGTACGAATTCACAGGCTTCATGCTCCTCGCGAACAACATCCTCCTCATCGGCTTC
This sequence comes from Athelia psychrophila, assembly GCA_001630335.1. Classification (NCBI taxonomy): domain Eukaryota; kingdom Fungi; phylum Basidiomycota; class Agaricomycetes; order Atheliales; family Atheliaceae; genus Athelia; species Athelia psychrophila. The sequence continues at coordinate 163,084 of KV417628.1, forward strand.
CACATCCTCACGGGCGCCAAGATCCTCAACACGCTCTCCGACCACTCCGCGTGCTCCGTCGCCTTCGCCGTCATCGTCGCGCTCATCGGCATCGTGCTCTCCGTCCCGCGCACGCTCAACCACGTGAGCTCCATGAGCATGGTCTCCGCCGCGTGCATGGCCGTCGCGATCCTGCTGTGGATGGTGTTTGCCGGGACGGAGGCGCACCCCGGGTTCGGGTACGCCGGCGTCTGGCCGCTCGACGGCGCGCAGGTGGTGACAAGGGCGTTTCCCCTGCCCGGGACGACGTGGGTCGCGTGCATGAACGCGGTGCTGAACATCACCTGTGAGTCCGCGCCAGCAGCGTCTCGAAAGGCAGAAAGCTAATGGATAATGGTGGGCTCAGTCCTCTGGGTCCCGCAGATCCTCTTCCCGACCTTCATCGCGGAGATGCACACGCCCGCGGACTTCCCCAAGGCGCTCGCCGCGCTCGCGGGCCTCTCCTTCGTGCTCTTCATCGTCCCGCCCGCCGTCGGCTACCGCTTCCTCGGCCAGTACGCGACCGCGCCCGCCTTCGGCTCGCTCGGCGTGCTCAAGCAGGAGAAGGCCGTCGCGGCGTTCGTGCTCGTGCCCACGGTCGTCATCGGGACCATCTACGCGAACGTGAGCGCCAAGTTCATCTTCGGGCGGCTCATGGGGCGCAGCCGGCACGCGTACTCGAACACGGTGGTGGGGTGGGGCGCGTGGATCGCGGTCATGACGTTCGTGTGGGCGCTTGCGTTCATCTTTGGCGAGGTCGTCCCCAGTGAGTGCCTCCTCCTCGTCCTCGTTAGTAGTGACAGGGGACAGCCCCTGCCGCCGGATTGAGTGTGTTTGCTGACCACTGGACGCGGCAGGCATGGGCGATTTCCTGTCCCTCCTGGGCGCGGCGTTCGACTCGTTCTTCGGGTTCATCTTCTTCGCGGTCGCGTACTACCACCTGCACCGCGGCGCGTTCTTCGCGGGCTTCGGGCGCTCGGTCAACACGCTCGTGCACGTGCTCGTCATGGCCGTCGGCCTGTTCCTCCTCGGCCCCGGGCTGTATGCCGCCGTCGAGGCCATCGTGAGTGCTATCTGTGCTCTGGTGTGCTGTGAGGGGACTGAATTTTGAATGCTATTTTCCCCTCTTTACCTTTCTAGATCGCGGACTATGCTGGGTCCACGCGGCCGGCTTTCAGTTGTGCTGATCTGTCGTTCTGATCTAGTTCATACATAGACTGCAACCGTGTTACAATTGTTAATTGTTAGGAGGTTAGACTCATCACTCATATATAATAATGATATAGATACTGTACCATTTCGATCGATTCGTAGGTCACAGGTCACAGCAGATTTTACCGAAACTTGATAATAAGTCACACCAAATCGTCCAAATCGCTCAAAATCATTCAAAATCGCTCCCAAACCGCTTGATATTGAAGAGAAACGCGCAAAACGAAATTCACAAGCGGTGTGAAAGCCCGAGCTTGCGAAATGCCTCAAAAATATTACCTTGCTGAAGCCTGCTGAACTTGAACTCAGCTGAACTCAGGATTGACTCAGTAGTACAGTAGTGTCAAAACTTCAGCCCAGGAGGACGAAATTTCAAATGAAACAGAATCAGGTTATATACTATTGCACTGTAACCAGTCGCGCGAAGTACAAAGCAACTTGGGTTAAGCAATGAAATGAATCGCGTCCGCCGTGCTAATTAGCAGAGTGCCACACAATTGTCAACCACGTGCACGACGAGATTCAATTCTCATCCGAGTCATCCGACATCGCGCTCGCCGCTGGTAGGTGCTTTTGCTAGCATTGATTTCTGTGTTTCTGAGGTGCGAAAGCTTCGGCAGATGGCATTGGTCCCAAGAAATTAGGGCATGGGTTGTGTCTAGGTGAGAAATTTTTGCGCCGCGACTTACCGAAATTTTGACGCGGTCACAGCATATCCGCCTCCTTACGAATTATACGAACCTATAAAACGGGTCACGGTCACAAGGGTCATACAAATCGATCGAAATGGTCCAGTATGCATCCTTTGGGTTTTCTGTACATTGTACAGGTGCCCGGTAATCATGATATGCCCGACTGGTGTTAAAGGCATGCACGTGACAGTGAGAGACAGATTCCTGAGGCTGTGACTATTGGGATCACGCTCAACTTCGACGCGCTACTGCATAAAATCGCACAAGTACTGGTCTCACAACCTGCGATCCTCAATAATTATACGCGTATACGGCTCACCTGGCAGTGACATCGCTTCCATTTATAGACGGACTAGCGGGAAGCACCATAACAATAAACGTCGGTTCCGGCCTTCTCTAGTCTCCGGCATGCAGCCTTGATGCAGCCTACAACACTCTCGGCGATGAAAATCGATCACACGTCTCCTCCCCCCCGCCATGATCTGGTCAACTGCTCTTGTCTTTGCCCTGACGCAAGTGTGTCTCGCCAACCCCGTCTCCAAACGCTGGGAGGATGTGTCCGTCCGGCACGCGTGGGCCGCGGTTCCCCACGGCTGGGAGCTGCGGGGCGCTGCCCCAGCCGATCACAGCATGAGCCTGCGCATTGGGCTCAAGCAGGGCAGGATGGACGAGCTCATCCAGCAGCTGTACGAGGTGAGCGACCCCGCCCACGCCAAGTACGGCCAGCACCTGTCCTTGGAGGAGGTCAATGCGCTCGTCGCGCCGCACCCGGACACCCTGGACGCCGTCAACGCGTGGCTGGCGCACCATGGCGTGGACACATCCGCATGCCAGCGCACCGGGGCGAACGACTGGGTCACAATCCGCGTTACTGTTGCGCAGGCTGAGCGGATGCTTGGTGCGTACCTCCGCCCATACATATTTTGCGAGCTCACAGTTACATAATACATCTTCAGGCACTACATACAACGTATACCGCCACTCCACAACGTTGCAGGACGTCGTGCGGACATTGGAGTACAGCCTCCCTGATGCATTGGAGGGCCACGTAGACGTTGTCGCGCCCACCACGTACTTTGGCACGACCCGCAGCATGAGGACCGCCATCCACAGTGTGACGCCTGTGTCCGACGTCGCTGTGCCTCTCACCTGTTCCGTCGCCATCACTCCCACATGCCTGCAGGATCTGTACAACACCGCCGCGTACACTCCCAAAGCGACCAGCACTAACAAGCTCGGGATCGTAGGCTACCTCGAGGAATATGCCAACCGCGCCGATCTCCAGGTATGGGTTGCATGCCACGACCGAGAAGAGGCATGCTGATGATATCTTGAAGACCTTCTACCAAAAGTACTTCCCGAAGGCTGAGGGCAACTACACCACTGTTCTCGTCAACGATGGTCTGGACGACCAGTCTGACCCTGGTGGTGCGTTGAATGCGGTGTACATGTTGCGTTCGCATGCTGATACCAATCGCAGTTGAGGCCAACTTGGATGTCCAGTACGGCGCCTCGATCTCGTATCCAACACCGGTGACTTACTACAGCACTGGCGGTTCCCCGCCTTACACTCCGGACGACAACATGGCCTCCAACACCAACGAGGTCGGTGCTCCTCACGCATACTAGAACTATTCATAGTCGCTAACAGAGCTCGTCGGCAGCCGTACCTTGACTTTCTCGAGTACATTGGTGGACAGCAGTCGATCCCCCAAACCTTCACCACATCGTACGGTGATACCGAACAGACCGTGCCCATGGACTACGCCATCAGCGTTTGCAACGGCTTCGCCACCCTCGGTGCCCGCGGAGTGTCCCTCGTGTTCTCCACCGGCGATAACGGGTGAGCCCGCCTGCGCGAGGCTGACAGCTAAGAAGTTAACCCTGCGTTCCCAGTGTAGGTGAGGGCGATTGCATGAGCAACGACGGCTCAAACAAGGCCGCATTCCAGCCTACCTTCCCCGTTTCCTGTGAGAGCCTTTGCGCGCTGCTCTGGCCGCGAATTCATTCCTGACGCATTATCCCAGGCCCCTACGTGACTGCCGTCGGCGCCACCCAAAACATCAGCCCTGAAGTTGGCGCCGCCTTTTCATCTGGGGGGTTCTCGAACTACTTCTCGACCCCGGCTTACCAGGCCAACGTCACAGCGGCCTTCATCGAGAGTCTGGGAACGACATACGCGGGCCTGTACAAGTGAGCCCCTCCCGCTTAATCCGAGGCGGCTTACGCTTTGATGCTGACTCTACGCTCGTCATGATCAGCGCGTCCGGCAGAGGCACCCCTGACGTCTCGGCCCAAGGCAGCAACTTCCATATCACCGTCGGCGGTCAAGACCAGCTGGCCAGCGGCACCTCCGCCAGTGCCCCGACTTTCGCGGCTATCATCGCTCTCTTGAATGACTACCGGATCAGCGCAGGCCAGGCGCCCCTGGGCTTCTTGAACCCCTTCCTCTACGCCAGCGGCGCTGCGGGCCTCACCGACATAATCGCGGGATCGAACCCTGGCTGCGAGACCACCGGCTTCACTGCCCGCGCTGGGTGGGATCCGGTAAGTGCTCTTCATTCTTGGGGGCTGCGGCATTATCTCATGGCTCTCTTTTCAGGTCACTGGTCTGGGGACACCCGACTTCGGCAAGCTGCAGGCTCTCGTGTAACCTGCGATTGGACTGGCGTATATTAAATGAATGATATCATTAATATTGTTTGTCGATTAATGACATCATTAGAATCAATGGGAATTTCGAGGATGGAAACATGGCCATGGATGGCGTGTCGTGTCCCGCGTTGGATACGTGCACAGTCTCGTCGCTCTGCATTAATGGTTTCGGGCGAGGTCCGGGCGTCGCAGCCGCCTTGAGGCTGCAGCAATTATATCGGCCTGCGAGTAATTGAGGATTTTTCACATTTTTAGTTCGCTTTCATTCTCATTCCCGTGATCATCGATATATATATGAACTTGGAACCAATCGGCGACAGTCAAAAGGGCTGCCACGATTTGGCCACGATCTATGAAATGGAATGTAAAAAAGGATGACCGTATCGATGATCCTCGATGAAAAAGTATGGTCGTGTCATTTCATACATTCTCATAGAAATGCAGATCTGCACTTCGTGGGCGCAAGGATTTCGCCCAGTGCGGGCGTGGAAATGCAACTGCAACATGCTTCCGAGCAGCGGGTGGCAGTGCTGAGCCCGGCTCTGGCTTCAGCTGCCGCTCGGAGCAGCGAGGTCAGATTTTAAACGTTTAAAGTATGCTGCCGGCGGCCCCCCTCTGGAGTCTACCTCGTGTACGAAATTTGGGTTTCGTGTATTTCTTGGCCTGGAGGCTGCCTGGAGGTGCTCATCCGTTCTATGTACAGCACTATCTACGGAACAAGTACTTAAATGTACTTTTTCTCATAAGGATGTCTCAACCACCCATCGACGAGCATCCCTCTCAGCCTGCTCTTACTTTCCTGCAACCAGGAGTCTACCAATCTTCCCTAGAACCTACAGGCTACAACTGAGCCGATAATTCCACAATGCTACTTCTGCAGCCCTCAAGCTGCTGTGATATCTGCACGGAAGAATATTGTAGCGATACTTCTGACAGATCGCCACATTCCATAGAATGCGGCCATGTTTTTTGCGGACTGTAAGTAGACTGTTCGGCCTTAACCCTCGATGAACATCTCGCTGATCATTTGAACCTTCAACTCAGATGCATCCTCAGCTTCAACCCGAAGCGGTGCCCAATGTGTCGAGCATCCTTCCACCGTATGACGAGGCTCAGAGTAGAGGCTGGATCCTACCGTTCGGCATCTCCTATTGCGCCTCAAAGCCACAATGCCCAATGTGCTATATGCAGCTCATCCATATATGGGATTCGATACAAGTGCTTAGAATGTCCAGGTACGCTCTCATCGGATGCATTGCCTGTGAAAGCGAAGTACTCATTCTTCTTATCCGCAGATTACGACACGTGTGCGGCATGCTTTGACCTAACTCTCAAGAACCACCCCGGCCACAGCTTCGTTATAATCCAAGATCCGTTAGTCCGCATAGTATGTTGGTTTACCCTGGTTATACTATCTAGTTGCTATCTAGCATAATACTCACTCGTGGCCTACTACAGAACCGCTCACAGCGTGCCGTCGAACACAATGTCAATTGCGGAAATTGCAAACAACGTGTCTTTGGCGTGCGTTACCAGTGCACAGAATGTCCGGATTATGACCTTTGCGCAAGTTGCGAGGCACTGCCCATTCCCGTACACTCGCCTGCGCATCCCATGGTCAAGATCAAGTCCGCAAACTCCGCTGCCTATGCCCTAACACGGAGGGCAAGAGTCCTTGGGCCAAGGCCAATGATGCAGGGTAATCGACGGTTGCCGAGGCTGCTGGAAGATGATATGATCATACCTATCCAGCCCTTGCAAGCAAAACTCAGGCGCACACGCCACGAGCAATCACTGCCCCGGGCACAAATGAATGCCCAGACCCCCGGGTGCCTGATCATACCTAGCCAGCTCGTGCCAGCAAAGCCCAGACGCACACACCTAGAGCAATCACTACCCCGGGCACAAATGAATGCTCAGCCCCCCGGGCCCATGCCACCACGCGAAACGGGCTTGTGGGAAATGCAACTAGAGGAACGATATCCCTATACGTACACGGTTTGTCTTCGCAGACCCGTGGATTCGGAAACAAGACTCAGAAACTCTCTCGAGGATCAACCGCGGCTCATAATCAACAGGCCACCTGCTCCTGCACCGCGCGAAATGGGCTTGCCGCCGGAAACCCCGCCGGCTGAGCCACCTTCTCCGTGTACCTGCAGACTTTGTCTTCCAGAAATCCCGCGACCCGGTCGGCTCAGGAAGTACGCTTCTAAAGTGGGGAACCTGGTACATGTAGGAGGTACGTCGGGTATCCTCGCTAATTGAGGGGGGAGAATCTGGTCTCGCTTTGCTGGTGACATCCAATTATCTGCCATCCGGTTTTGTAAACAGATTATTTTGTGGGGTATTTATTTGATACAGATAAGTGCTTTCCTTGAGCACAGGATTGCATGTTTCTGTCATGTCCTCATGTTGGTTCGTGAATATTTAATACCGAGTACTGTAGAGTCTAGACCCATATATATAGACGCCAGGCACGTTAGACTTGGCCATCTTCGGCCATACATGCAGCTGACTGTAAAGGTCACCGCTCAGCCACGAGCATAAGCAGTAAGCATTGCTTCAAATATCGAGCGTCTCGGAGATATCTTTAGCACTGGTTTATTTGCCAATTTGCTTTCTGGATCGGTTTTCGGGTTTGTGGGATGAATTAATTAATAAAGAAAAGAAAGAGAAAAAGGGAAACAAAGGAGAAAGGAGGGTATCCTTGTATCTATCTGGCCGACATTGTAGCACTCTCTGTACACATGTTATACAATATTCAAAGTACCTCATATATCGGTGATCACAATCATAGCGCAGCTGCAACACAGCAAAACCAAAATTCCGCTGTATGGTATTTGATAGGTATGTTATGCCTCATAAGAGGGGAAACAGGTCTACAGGAGGTTCAAACCACAAGTGCCCGGTAATCGGTGGACAACTTGAAGTAAGGAAGGTATGCGTGGCGGGACTCCGCGGGAGAGTGCCGGAGACGTGCACACATATACATGCAGTTCTCGTTTTTTCCCCACCGAACGCTGGATATGCGAGGAGTATGAAAGTGAATTTTTTGCGAATTTAGATGCACATTGTACGGTACATAGAGTGAAATGACGAAATGGGGAATCTGATTCGGAGACACGCAATCAGAAGCCGTTTGAGGTATGAATATTCGAGCCCAATCTCAAAGACATATAGTACTATATAATACAAGCCGGCGATGATTGACGGCATGCGGAGAGCAGACGAAGGGATGGGAGGATGCCTTGGAAAGCGTGACAATGTGGCGGATTTTCAATCTCCGACTGACATCAAGGCGATTCCGTTTCGCACGTTTTGCGGTCTCGGCATGTCGGAGTTTGAATTCCGCCAGGCAGCCGCGTGTGACGCGCCGTGACATTTTGTCAAAAGGTGGTCCAGTAGGACCCGCTGCAGGCTCCTTGGTATACATATAAAATATGTTATTGCAGCTGGAGACTCCCCATGGCTCTTCGTTTGGTGATACTGCTTCAAGTTGCGACGGCGTGGCGAGCGCATTTCAAATCGGATTTCGGTATGGTCGGTGGTACCAAGTGGCACCAAAGTGGCACGCATTCAAGTTGCAAAAGTGCGAGCTGGTACACGGAAACGACTGGTATCACTTACAATGTATGTGTATGCCCAGCATCTCATGTGCGCTCTATATGACCAGGTCACTGTGCCAACCACCCGACTTCGGACCTTGGCGGTCTTCCTGGTGGGAGGGTACAAAAAAGCTCCCCGGCCGGGAGTCGAACCCGGCTCTCGCGCGCACGGCAGAAGTTGACAGGCGCGTGTACTAAACCGATATACTACCAGGGATACCGATGGTGAATACAATACCGGAGGCCCGCTGCGCGGCTCTGTCTTGAAGACTTGAACCACCCCAAATATGTCCCAGACCCAGCCCTATGGACCTTTCCGCACCGAGACTCGAGAGCAAGGCGTCGGAGATCATTGAAGTTGCCTTTGAACGATCATTAAGATGGGCGCCTGCGTAGGCAATGGTGGTGTCAAACAGAAGCTGCGCGTGATAGAGAAAGTAGTTTACATGGCAGACAAGTTATGGCAAACACACGTTACTATGTCACAGTTTCCGTCGGAGAAGCATATCGGCACTAAATCGGCACGTCAATAATCTAGGAGGGTACCACTTCCCCCACCCCCCTCCCCCTGGAGAATGTAGGGTACCAATCCGAATTATCGTGGCTGCGACGTTCACTACGCCGCTTTCTTCCTCGGCTGCAAGTCTTTCCAGTGCATGCGAATCCACACCCGGATCGCCGGGACGTTGAATGCGCCCAGCGTCAGCCCATATCTGCTCGCGTCCGTCGGGAGCCACCCGTCGAGGAAGCGCTCTTCGAGCAGCAGCGCCCGCAGGTCGGGGACCGAGCCGCCAAAGAGGGACATCATCATGGACGCGCTGCCGATGCACATTGCACGTCAGCACTAGTATCCAACCCCGGGGGGCGTTCGAACTTCGGGAGCAGTCACTCACTTTCCTGCGCCAAAAAGCCGGTGCAGCACATTGGTCGTGAACTCCGGGTTCTCTGCGTCGCAGTCGGCGATGCGCTGGCTCATCGCGTCGGCTATGTCTTTCGCCGTGAGCTCACCGCTGGGCCCCGATGCGCGGGCAAGCAGGTCCTCGACGAGCGGTGGGGCTATCTTGCTCTGGTCGGGCTCGAGGTACGCGTCCTCCCGCATGAGGGATGCGTCGTGTTCGATCTCGTTGTGCTTGTCCAGCTCGTGCAGATCAAAGGTGCCGGTGGAATAGGACCGGTGCATGAACCGGGCGGCGTAATTGGGCAGGAAGAAGCTGAACGTGGGCGCGAAGTTGTATGTCGCTTGCACCGTCTGCGACAAAAGTAAGACAAGCGGAGGGAGGAGGTGGGACGTGGATCAACAAACGCGAGTTAGCTCGACGAAAGATATGTTGCGTCCATCTCGTGCGATGATCCCTGCGTGACACCGCTATTAAAGAGGAGACATCGGCGGCGGATGATGCTCACCATGATTGGCCATTGCGTTTATCCCGGGGCATGAGCTTCTGCTGTCCCCTTCCTTTGGTGGGATGTATTCAGGCCACTTTCCCCCAAATCCGGGGTGACCCTCGGGAACGACCATCCCCGGAGCCCGATTGGGCAGCAGCAGGTTGCCGATTACCAAGAGTCCGTCCAAGGAGAACACATATATAGTAACGAGTAGGTTGACTAGCGAATCGAGGATACCCATGATGCAGCTGTGGTAGTGGGCACTGGGGATGGGATATGGAACTCAGAGGAGTGCGGATTCCAAGGGCTACGTCTCATTTAAGGCTGTTATCTTGATCATCTACATCAGATTTACTTCAAGGCCTTCTATGTGCCCTGAGTCAAAATGGAGACCTGGAAAGGGAAGCGAATAGCGGTTGTGATCCAGTATGTCGGAAGACAGCCATTGTCTGCTTGAATATCGTTATTTTGGATGTGTGAGCCTCGAGGATTGAATCTGAGCCGGTATGGTGCCTACAGAGGGCCCACAACAGCAGTCGCGTTGTGCAATTATTGAGCTGGGTTCGAAGTCGAAAATGGATTAGCTATAGGTTCGGCACAAGCCGCCGTTCCCGTTTTCGAGCTCCGCCGGCGAGAAGCTTAAGCGGACCTGCTTTGAACCTACTGAATCATAATGCATAATGGACGGCGGCCCAATCATAATTGGCAGCAAGTCAGGCGCGCTCTAGCAGATGTCATCTGGCTTTCATCAGCTGATGGACATTTGGTCGCGGGACGGTGCGTCTGCAGTGCCTACGATCTTTAAAACGACTTAGATAACATTTCGCAATTAGACACGGACAGATAAGAGTAATACAAATGGAAAGTGATAATACAGAAAAAAGTGACACTTTACCAAGACATGATGGTAGCGGGCGAATTTGACGTCGTGACATCGACGCTGCCATTGCCCTCCCAGTTCTTCTCGCCCCAATATAGTGCCCCAATCGCCTTGGTTTTATCAACATAGGAGATTTCCAACACGCGTTTTCTGTGTTTGCCCCACGGGTCCGGGCCATGCGGATCATGGACCCCGACGTTGGGCTTCAGCACAGAGGATTCCGCAGAGAATAAGCCCTCGTAGGCGCTGTGGAGGTTCAAGATAGCAGGGCTGTTGGAGGTGCGGGCGGTGTGGATGAGGGTAGAGTCTACAGGTGTGTGCTGGTAGTCGACTTTAAGGTAGTTATTGGAAGTCTTGGTGGTGACGTTGAAGCTGCCCTTCGTAGTCTCTGTAGAGATTAGGGAAACTAACGAGTCAATCGGCCTGTAGAAGAAAAAAGGCAGTTTAGTGGAGAGCTCCAACACGAATACTACAGGTGACGCTGCGCACCCATTGCTGGTCTTCATGAGCAGGACAGTTGGCTGCGCACTTGGATCATTAGTGAGGCCCACGGTCGCCTTTATTGGCGCATTGGATGTGCGCAATTCGAGGGAGGTGGACACGTTGAATGAACCAGAGATGCCCCTGCTGCTCGTCTCCAGCACTGCACGTTCTGCGTGGAGGCCCTGAAATGCAATTTAGCTGTAATCCAAGCATGTTAGAAGGCTTTGACTTACTACTGCATAGATGGGCATGTTCGAACCCCGCACCGACAAAGATTTAAACTCAACACGCTTCGAGAAATAGAAATCATGGGAGAACATAGGCATGTTGGTCTCTAAGCTGCGGACAAGAACAGACGAGCCATAGCCGACTGGAATCTGAACGATAACCTCAAATTCAACTCTACTGTTGGTGTAAGAATGGTCCCATATTTCTGGTGTCTGGAGCCATTTATCAGCACTGAGTTGGTTCGAGGGCGGCGGGAATGTTCACTCACGTAGATACCGATTCCGTTCTCGCCGTTCTTGCGCGATACCGCACAGACGTTGGCGCGATTGAGAGCATCCTGGGAGTGATAGCCTGCGATAACGTCGATAAGGACATTGTCTCCTCCATCTTCCAGGTCAACAATCTTTACTGATCCATACGCCAATTCGCCACGGGCGAGTAGATAGAGAACGTCTGATGAGAGGGGGTATTTGAACTGCGTGCGCGCGCTGTAGGGAAAGTGGTAATTCGGTCCTGGCTCGGAAGGCGACCACTCCTCCTCTCCAATACAATAAGAAGTCTGCCCGTCTGAGGGAGTGGGTAGTGCTGGTGAGTCATTACTTGGCCCAGTCTGCTGGTGTACCACTCGGTCAGTATGATAGATTCTAGCTGTTCTTGACGATTCAATTCACTCACGCGTCCGTGGGAAGGCCCCCAAGCCATACTCGATGTAAGCATTCCGACCAAGGCGTATATGAGAAGGGCCACGCAGAAAGCTTCAAAGAACCTCTTCGCGGCAGATTGGCCACGTTGAGGCGCCAACAGGTGCTGGGATGAGCCATTGCGCGGCGCATAAGCTGGTGGGCTTTCCGGCGGCGGCGCACTGCTATCGCCTGCTTGCTCGACGTCACGGTCCAGGGCGGCCTGTCTGGCCTTGAGTGGGGAAGTAGGTTCTTCTGTGAGTATCATACTGAAGGGTTGAGAGCTACTCCTGGCCAGCCGGAGATAAAATCAATCTGTTCATTTGAAATGATCGAACGAGTCAGGAGCACATGCTGATCGGCTGCTGCGACTTCAGACACTGCCACCGCGCACTCCTCTGCGAATGGCGAGAAGCACAAGTTGAGCACAAGTATCAATTTCGTCTGAGTCCCGTCTACCTCCCGCTTGCACCACCTTCCCCAGGACCACAACACCTCCGGCATCTAGTCTCCCGAAGGCAAACGCCAGAAGAAGAAAATGGATCCAACCTGCGTAAACTCCGCATATCCTTGTCTCCGGCATCCATCCTGTATATCTTATAGGCCATAAACGCTTCATAGGTCTTTCTAATCTATATATCAGATACAATCCTGGAGGCTCAGATGCGCTTAGAAATGAGCAAATCTAGAAATTACGCCTTAGGGTCCATCTAGCTTCGCCATCCATCATCTCGCGAATTAGCAGTAAAAATAAGCTCCCAAATCATCCTCCTATGGCCAAACCTTCATCGAAAGACCCACACAAGCATGCACCGAGCCTGTTGAACAAGTAAAATCCTCAGAGGCGGAGAGAGCTGGAAAGCGCATCGGTGAGTCGTTTGCATTATCTAAAAGCACGATCGGCTCTGCGAGATCGTGTTGCGAGGTACAGGGAGTATTGAAGGCAGGAATGAAGCTGGAACAAGCCCATACGAGCCTAAGTGATTGCCTCGCGCGTATGTACGCTCTTCTCTCCCTCTGCTCACTCCAAGCCTGAACCCTCGCTAGCAGGTGTGCAAACTCAAGAGTCTTCGACATACTGTATCAATACGACCTTAATGTGTAGGCTTATTTCTTGTGACCGAGGTCATTGACTAGTTCACATGTTCGGATCTACTGTTGACCTGAGACAAACTTGCCTTAGGTTCAAAATGAGGTCCAAATGGCAATCCGCTTGTCTTTTTGGAAGCTCGGGCGAGCCTCGGGCGAAATTTTTGTCACACAAGATGTTCATTGCCCAGATTTTCGCGTGAAAGTCACGCGAAATAAGCTCAGTTCAGGAGGCCTTGGGACAGGTGACGAACTTAAGGTCGTATTGGTACAGTACTTAGAGCCAACCGCTCCTTCAGATCCCGGTCGCCCGCCTCGCTCGCAGCTGCGCTCTCATGCTCTTCGCATACACCGACCGACTTCCTCGCCGGCTCTTCGTACACGGATCTCATGCTGAGTAGCACCAAACCCCCCCGTAGCCAACATCGCGCCCTCCCGCGGCCGAACGGCAGCAGCATATTCTCGCTCGCCGGTCAAGGCCATCCGCACAAATAGCAGCCGCGGTCCTGGGTGCAATGGGCCTCAGCCGACTTCAAGGCGAACTGTAGAAGATCCACGAGACCGGCGCCAAGCTGCATACCTTGCTGCCGCCGCGACTGGGGAGCGCCGTCAAGCAGCAGCCTCAACACTGCGCGTATCACCACCCGCTCATCACACAATGGCAGCGACAACGGCAGCCCGTCCACACCTGCCCGTTCGCACTCGCCGTCTTCAACGGTCTCGTCGCCGGGAGACCGGACCATTCACATGACTGGCGGGCACGCCGGAGCCCACAAAGCCCCGCTCATGAAGACTAGCTCTATGCGCCTGAGGGCATCCGTGCCAATGCGACAAAGGAGTAGCGCAGGAGTAAGGGGCGGTGCAAGGGGCTGGGAACACTGCTGATGACCGAGCCTAGGCACAAGGTCATGCTCGAGGATCGGGCTCGACCAAACCCAGCAGTATCAGGCGCATTCCGCAGCTCGTCGCGAGGATGCTGGTCAGGCACCGCTATATTATAAAACCCTCGTGCATCGTAAAGCGGGCGCGTCGGATCGAGGTTACGCTATCTGCCTACCTCCAGGCATAATGCACGACCATCTCTGTCCTCGAATCGAGACTAGTGCCGTCGAGATCTGATAGCCTCATCCGACTCGCTTGGCAAATCTCTCCCGTCGTTGACGTACTCGCCACCGACATCCTTGGCGAGCGGAAGAATGCTGCCAATGGCTAGTGATTGTCCGTTCCGTCGAGAGTGAGTGGCGAAGTTGAAAGCACCTCAAACAAATGTGACGTCTTGTGCACCGCTTGTATACGCACCTAGCTGATGTTACATCTTAAGATGACAGTTTCTCTCGCAGTATGAGCACGAATGCCAGTGAGTTAACGGCCAACACGTGTAAATAAATCAATATAATTCCTTTCGGGTCAGAAGACAAGGGCGAAAAGTCAAAAGTGCTTGCAGGCCAAGACTCAGCCGTCGGTATGTTGTAACCACTATAATTTCATTTCTCGGGGAATATGTTTGCGGGTAGGGTGATGGACATAGAGGGGAGATCGGCGTCATGTTGAGCTGTGCATGACTAACAGATTGTCACACTCACGCAACACTCACGAGATTTTTGTCGCGGTGTACTCTTACAACCGACAACTTACGCCCCAGTTCGGCTTTATTTTGGCTTTAGTGTTGCTCCCCCGGATGCGCGGAACGGTTCGCCACTACTTCAAAACCTGTCAAAACCGGATGCACGAGTGGGGACAAGGTGGGGAGTTGCATAAAAAGTCAGCGGTAATTGGAAACGTGATTTTGACGTGATTTACTAAATATTATGGGCACTAGAGGTTGGCTAGAGGTTGGGAGGATCTATGCCAATGCACTTTGTGCATCCTCCGAGTCCTTGGACGATCCCGACCAAACCAGGGCCACACTGGACTCGGAGCCGAACCAGATCCGAACTAGAGCTACACAAGAGTGCAGCAACTTATCAGCTGTGTGTGCCCTGTAAAACCAGTCATCACAAAAGTTTGTAAGTGTTGTAATATTTTTGAAAGTACACAGCTAAATACGGCACTAATGTTCGCTCTACATCCCTCGACCTAAGTCATTAACCTTTTCCCTGAAGGTCAATGACATACATCGCCGTGTACTAACCTTTTCCCAGAGCCCGGATCTTTCTTGTTGACACGAAGACAGTGCTGAACCAACTTAAATAAGAGTCGGGCTGCAGGAAACAGTACCAGTCGATATCCCCCTTTCAGAACCGCAACATGGTTGGCCCCTCGATCGATGTCATTCAACACAATGCTAGAATCCATGTTTCAAGCAGTTACATCCTTCCCGCAGACGACGAGGAGCGAACAAGGTGGGTCAGCTTACATCTATTCCCATGCACCACCCACTTACCGCTCGACCACTTCAAGGCTTAATGCTCAACATGGATTGATGAAGGCCGCTTTCGAGAACCGTCTCATCCTGGCCCCTGTAATCTTGAAACCAGGAGATCGCGTCCTAGACAGCGGAACTGGTACAGGTGCGCCGATTTCGTTCAGCGAATCATAAGATTGGCTCTCACAACCACATGGCTAGCATCTTGGCTGCTTGACCTCGCGAAGGAAGTGCCCGACACGGTGTCGATTTACGGCGTTGATATCTCATCGCTCCTCTTCCCCTCTTCCCCTCCTTCGAACGTCCAATTCCTCGCCGGATCTATCACTCAGCTCCCGAAGACCTGGACATCGACTTTCACGCTCATTAACCAAAAACTTCTCCATGCCGGTCTGTCAGCTGCGGCCTGGCAGGTGGCGTTCTCTGAAATGTACCGAGTCCTCGAACCCGGTGGATGGATTAACCTGTCCGAGCTCAACAGCGATTTGGATCACGTGGACTTTGAGTGTGGTCCTGCTGTGAAGAAGATGATGACTCTTGTGCGAGAGATATTCCGCAGTGTCGATGCGTTGGCAGACGCGGTCTATCACCTCGCCGGGTGGCTCAAACAAGCTGGATTTACAAATATCCGCACCGAAATGCGCCGAATGCCGATGAACGGCAACGGGGGGAGGCCCATAAGAGAGAACATTTGTCGTGTGTACATGGCTATGAAGACGCCCGCAATGAAGGCAGGAGGGTTTGGATTTGTTCGGAGTGAGACGGAATACGAGGATCTAGTGCAGGCGTACGGGGAGGAAGTGGCGGTCACCGACAATGCAGCGGTACTTAGTTACATGATCTCAGCGCAAAAACCTATAGTAGTAGCAGTCTAGATAGTAGGCCGAGTTGCCGAACAGATAATTTACGGGGTCTAATATTTCTCTAGTCTTGATTGAAGCTTGACTCCATCCGTTATTGTGCATACTTGTAGGTACTAGTTCTACTGCTTTCTATTAATATACTGCTTGTCACCAACGTAGATTGGTTTGACCCCTACTATGCATTAAAAAGCCTCCATGTGTAATGTGTACTCGGGACCTTCCTAGTAAGAGAAAACGATTATACAGTTCGAGGAGGTCGCAAGCTGTATGTGACGCTAGCTGAAGAGCAATAGAGTGTCATCCTGAAGCCCATCTGCAAAGCAGGCTGGTAGGTAGAAGGTATCAAAAGGTACTTGCCGGCGCTTAGAGAGACCTCAGGCGTGATAACGCCAGAAATAGCGTCCGAGTACGGCCCAGACGTAGCAAGGTGTTTCCCTATAGCTTCAGAATTCGGAGAAGTTTGGAAGAGCGTAACGTTGAGAGAGGCAATGTGCGAGGGCTGCTGGAGTTGAAGGCGGACCCTTTACATAAGGTTTCAATATCGCTTGTGCTCGTGCAAAGAGAATAATGAACGCGCCTTAGTAGTGTGGAAGATTGCAGGTCAATTTCATAGATGGGATTGGACAAGTACTGCTTGAACGTAGGACCACCCGCGGCCGACTGCCCGTCCCTAAAGTTCAAATGGTCAGGAAGTAAAGGGAAAGATGGGAGGTGCGCAAACCATGCTCCTCGTATGAATTTCTGATAAACTCCGGCACCTTCTTGTGGAATAGGCTGCAGATCGAAGTGGTGGGAGCTTTGCGCTGTGAGAGTGAACGGTCCCATGTGCTCAGGTCCAAACGCCGACACTATGACGGTGTAATCCCCAGCTAGATAGTAGCACATTATTCAAATACCAGATTATTGCACAAGAAAAACCACTGACGCACCCTGTAATTGTTGATCAGCTCGAACAAAACCATAACCATAAGGTCCTGAGGATGCCGCTATTTCCTTCTGAGCCAACCTGTCCGGTAGCCTTGATTAACTCCGTCGTAACTGTCAGAAGAAGTTTTCGCACTCCAGGATCCTTTCGCCTCGCGACCAAACAGCGGTGATATTGACCGGGGTTTGCCTCGACACTTCACAACTTAGTATCACGTTCGCCTTCGATATACGTTGACTACCACCCATCCCAGCAGTGGCCTTGGTCGTCTCTGGGTGTATTCGAAGGTGATATTGCGGGTTGATCATGTACGTTGGATAATTGCAATTCCCCCCCGCATTCGTGCTGGTCAAAGCGCCCGTTTCCTGACACAACACGGAGTCACAATGAAGCGCAGGACGAGAAGATATCAGGGCAGCGACCTTACTTTGTGCATGAATGGCGGTCTTGAAGTGGTTTTATCCCATGATACGGCATGTGAGGTGTACACCGACAGCGTGAATCCTACGTCTTCGAAAGGTCCATCGTAGGAGGCGAGGATCGAGAGCGCCTTGGTGGCTTCAGGAACGCGCGTTCGCACCAGGGTATGAACGCTGCTAGTGAATCTCGCCTAGAATGCATCGTATGAGTACTGCATCGCAATCAAGATGTCGATTTCTTTTTTCACCTTTTCTGCAATGCTCTGAATGTCGAGCCGATCCTCGTCCTCATCGTGCACATGAAGTGCGATATACTCGGCTTTGCGAGAGCTGTCGGCCTGGTGTCGAGTAAGAAGAACCCATACGTCTTGATTCAAATCTCGTTCCGCACCGGGGGAGGGCTGTACCATCAGCCGGAGATGTCGATGTGCCGCTATGGACTCAATAATTAACCTCTTGTCATAGATACGATTGAGTCCAGAACGAAACCGTTACATACCCGCGTCGTTTGCTTGGGCGCACCTCCCTTTCCAGATGCTTCAAATGGCTGATGTCAGGAGGCAGTCCAGCGGCAGGAAAATACCGCGTACCCATGGAATTGAAGATGGTTGCTGAGCAATGCAGGGTCCCAGTTGACGTACACGCCTTCGAAGATGGCGCAAACATCGTCCCACGGCATGTCAAAGGCTATGCTCCTTTATCAGCATCTGTCGGGTTCATGCAGAAGGGTGCAGCTTACTAGGCCTCAGGTTGCTCCCACTATTCTCGCCGACAGTAGTATCAAGCAGATCCCTGTCGATTCTAGAGTCCAAAATCGACAACAGTCTCTCCCCGCCGACTTCCTTCATATCTTCAATATTTAATAATTAGCGCTGCAAGGATCTTAAAATGCGATGATGCACATACCCACAACAGCGTAGTTGTGCTCTGCAATGAGCTCGCGTCCCCATTTCTCAAGCGCCCAATCCCTTATATTGGACAATGACACGCGATTATCTGTGCCAAGCGTGATCACGCAGTGACCTAAACACCACGTAAATCAGCTGAGCTGAATATGGGTAGAAGACATAGAGCCCACCCGCCGCATGCACATCCGCTATACGCGCCCAGACCTTCTCGCGGGAGAATGCAGGGCTATAGATTGAAGACGTGAACACATGCTCGTGGCGAGAACAATGACTTGAAGCATTACCTGCGTATCTCAATGTGCTCCGGTATCCACCCAGTCAACGCGCTGCGCAGAAATCAGATTCACATTGCGGAGCCTAAGGAGAGATGGGGGACGCACTGGAAGTCGATGCTGGAGTTCGACCCCGGAAAGTCGTATCCCCCCATGAGCTTCATGTACTGCGGTTCGATCAGCGCGCGATCATATTGTGTAGATGAACTGACGAACGGCCTTCTCGACTAAGCTTGGCCACAATATCGGCGTATTCGTGGTCGCGCAGTGGGCCGATAGCCCCAGGATAGTGCCATTAGGATCGATGGGGAGAGCGGAATCGATCGCTGCAAGGCGCAGCTGAGAGTGTAATCAGAAAGGCAAGAGCCGTATAGCGCTTACTGATCTAGAAACAGGGGGTGGGCATGTTAGCTCGAGTGCTTAACTGCGGAATGAGACATGGTGGGACTAACGCGTCTCCAGGCCCCATTGAGCAGAACTCTCAGGTCGTGCTGTTGGGAAAGTCCCGATGTCCTGAAATGAATCTGCGCTGGTAAGGTCGGATCAACACCATCTGCTGTCCTTGACTGAGATAATGATCAATATACACATGCCCAGGCTCGGCGAAGGAGATGGGAGGCTAACCGGGACGGCGGGGGCGGTCCCGCGCTTCTGCAACGCGATGCATACGCTCATGGCGGCACAAACAGAGCAATCGGACACGACGTGCTGAACGATGCCTTCTGCGTCTATCCTTTCTGCGATATGCTCATCATCACCGGGATCAAGGACACGCCAGGTTGCTCCCCGCGCTATTTGGTCTGGGGATAATCCAGGCTGCCTGTCATCCGCACATGTAAACAGGGACGCGGAATGGCACTCAAGTTGAATGCGTACGTTGGGGGTTCAGAGGCTGAGGCTGGGTCATCCCATAGGGGGACGAGCAGCCCATTTATACTGGAAGATTTCGATAGGACCTGCTTCTGCTCCTCTGCATGTGGGCTATCAGCGACCACGATCATCTTCAGAGCCCGTGCGGACTCACCAGCACTCCAAAAGTCCACTTCCACGGGCCTCAGGGTCCCGCTGCCGCTCCCACCAGCCCCTTTGACGCTCTTGATGCGCTCAGCCCTCTCCAGCGCCCTCCCCGCATCCTTCTTAGACCTCGACTTCCCCGGCTCGCCCTGCGCACGTGAATGCTGCAAGAACCCCTCCGCAGCGCGGATGTACAGCCGGAACGCCTCGTCGTATGACTGCGCTAGCTCTGCGCGGGTGGCTTTCGTGTATAGATTCTGCAGTTAGACCACATCAGCAGCTATCAGGGTGGATGGGGAGCGAGTATACCTGTGGGTCCGTGTTGGATGCCATATAAGAAATCCTTGGCAATTGTGTGTTATGCGTCGGCCAAGAGCTTGCAGCCGCCGTGTCGGGTACCGTTGAACAGTTACAGAGTCCAAAGCAATCGCGATCACTGAATCAATGAAAGGCATGACACGTGTTCACGTCGCGTCGCGTCCCTATCAGGATTGACTTGCTACATAATTAAGTGACAGCATACACTGGATTATGCGAGCCAATGTTGAGGTGCACGTATCTGTACTCAGACCAGGAGCTACAGCCTAACCTCCTATTTAATAGCGCGAATATATATACCTATGCTCAACTCAACCCTCTGGGTTCCAGATCATTGGCTCATTGGTTCGTGATGAAAAGTCCATGCCAATCTTCCAAATCAATTGTAACGCAATAGTGAAACCTATGTAGGACTGGAAGGCTGCAGATAGTGGAGATACTCAAGGCTAGCATTAATATTTTATCGGATCTGACAAGGTGACTAAGTTGACTGCGATACATACCACCCCGCATCCGAGATTGAGAGCAAGTCTCTCAGTAGAGATTAAAATCAGCCGAGAAATTGGGCTGGTTTAAATTCTTTAGAATGATTGGTATATCTCTCAACGCATCATGGGAAACAATACAGATAGACGGCCTGAGAGTTGAACATTTTCTACAGTTTTGAAAACCACGCCATATGTACATTTATTGTGTGCTTTCCTCGAGTATTCCTCGGAGCTTACAAACGTGTTGAATAGCGAACTGCGGCATGAGCTAATAGTACTGCGGACTGTGTACCTGCCGATCAACTCCGAACGCGCGGGGTCCCTTGTATCCAGACTGCATTTATTCCTCAAAGCTGAGGACTACCATAAATTATGTTGGAGCCTTAGTGATGAAGTATCTTTTCTGCCTTCGGGCTTCCAGTTGAGAAGAGGACAAGAAAGGATATCGATGAAGAAAGTCCTTATCTCTAACGCCACAGGCGCAGCGAGCCGGCCACAATAACATCCTAGATCGCAGTCACCGCAGTCCGCGTCCATATGCTTTCCCATCTCATCCGCGTAATATAAGAATCAAACGGTCTGACCTGAGAAGGCCAGATCACACTCGGAAATCCACCATGGTTGTCACCCTCGCCCCCTCGTCCCCGCTCAAGGCCAACCAGGCCGCTCTGGACGCAGAACAAAACAGAGGCAGGAGTCCCCCAGCGTATGTGCACTACGGCACATACCCAAACCCCTACCCAGCGACGACGCGACGCAGTGGCCAGTCTGCCGCGATGAGGTTCTTCGGAGCGTTCTGCGTGGCTATCGGCATCTACGTCTTGTTTGGCATGCTCACGACGAGCATAGCCTGGAGGTCTGATATTGGAAGCGTAAGTGGATCCTTGGCCTTATTATCGCGCAAGGTGTATACAAACTGACGCAACAGTGGGCTGTACAGACATCGCCAGACGGCAGCTCCCAAGGATGGCCTGTCCCTAGCGATGGGGATGCACCTATATGCGTAGGAGGCGGCGGATGGACGGCGGCTCGCACGGACCCTGCGTCCACATACCCGTACACCGCCCACACCGAATTCGAGCTCCCTCTCGCCTCGGATGTCCAATATCTGCTCGCCCGCGGCCATTTGGCGTACGGATCAGTCCAAGTCGTGGACTGGGAGGAGGGGAAGGACAATATCAAGATCGAGGTCGACGCCAGCTACTACTCCCAGGCTGCTCTTGACCGCGCCAATGTTTGCAAGGTCTCGCGCAAGGAGGGTGAAAACGGCGTAGGCATCTTTGTGAGTACCCGTCCGTCCGTGAGCCGCAAACGCCGCTGACAGTGCCACACAGACACCACGAGAGTGGAGACGCATATTCAGGAAGGACCAGATCCGATTCGACCTCGTCGTCCGCATCCCCGTCCGGCGCGCGTCCTCCGTCCGCGTGCACGCGTTCGAGACCGACCTGGCCATGTTCTCGCACGACTTCCAGACCTCCAAGCGCGTCGTTTTCGACTCGCTCTCCGTGCACGGGTCCAACATGGCCATCACCGCCACGGTACGTCGTACCCACGCAACTCTGACGCACCCCCGCTGACTCGCGCTGCAGAGCCTTCAGGCAGAGCATGCAACGCTCAAGACCTCCAACGGGCCCATCACCGGGGTGTTCAACACCACCACGTCCCTCGAGCTCGTGACGTCCAACGCGCCCATCAAAGCCGATGTCGGGCTCACCAACGCGCCGCCGCTGGGCGCCCCGACGACGCTGGTCATCAAGACCAGCAACGGGCCCGTCCACTCTGTCGTGTCCCTGCTCTCTACGAGGGACGAGGAGGGCAGCTACGACGTGACCACCGAGACGTCCAACAACGTCCTCGACGTCGCGTACGACGCCGCGCCCGTCGAGCTCACCCTCGTGCACCACGGGCGCACCTCCAACGGCCCCGTCACCCTCACCCTGCCCCGCGCGTACGAGGGCGCGCTGGCCCTGCGGTCGTCCAACATCGCGCCGTCGGTGTCGCACGACGAGAATGCGGAAGACCCGACGGGGCGCGGCCGGAGACGCTGGCTGAGCGTCAATAGGGTCAAAAATGTGCTCAGTGGGGCGGTGTATTGGGGCAGCGCGAAGGCTGGGAAGGGGAGTGTGGATGTTCGGACATCGAACGCCCCGGCGCGGTTGGTGCTTGCGTGATGAAGAACGGGTTTACATGCTTGGGTGTATTTCTAATGTGTAATGTTAATGACGGAATTCATACCCTCGGGTTACTTGCCAGTGTATCAAGTCAAATGTGCCTCCATGTAACACGGACAGTTTAGTGCGATCTCATTTTATTTAGTACCGTTCTGTTTGTTTCTCAAACTAACAGTTGGTGGAAGCGTTTATGAATATATCGTTGATTGGATTCCAACAGGCATCAATCGATACATCTGAACTGCTCTACTTCGGCAAGCACGACAGCAAGCTGCCCAGCTGTTTCTGCACCTTTGCCTGGGCAGTGGCATCCGCATCCAACTTCGATGGCGTAGCGAACACACTGACACTAGCATAGCAGCCATCGGTGGCCACCACCGACGTCTCATTGGGCAACAAGGCCGCCCCACACGTGCGCACGGTCGCAGACGAGTTCGAGTAGATCCTCGACAGCACAAACTTGTAGTCACCCACCGCCGTGCAGTTCGTCGCGCCGATGGTGGCGGGGTAGTTGACGTTGATGGAGATGTTCGGCGGGAGCGCGGCGCCGCCGTGGGCGCCGTCGAGCAGCGCCTTGGTGAACTTGGTCGTGAGCGCCGCGTAGATCTCGGCGGCCACGGACGCGGTGGAGGTGGGGTCGCTCTCGAGGGTGGTGTACGACACCTGCGCGGTATTATCCCCGCTGAACGCGATTGAGGGGATGCCCAAGATTGCTGCCTCGGTTGCTGCGCCCCTAATGACCAAGTAATGACGCCGTAAGTTCAGGAGCGGTGTGGGGTGTGGGCGCGCGGGGTTGTGGACTATCACTCACACAGTGCCGGATATTTGGGTCGTTGTGCCCAAGTTGTCTAAGGTAAGAAATATAGTCAGTGTCTTGACCTCTCAGGGCGTCTATGGGGAACTTACTCCCTATATTTGGGCCGCTGACGACAAGGTCAGGCTTGCTTCTAAACAGCCTCGGGGCGAGGTACTGGATCCCATATCTCGCAGCGTCGGATCTATATATAAATTGGTTTGTGGTCTGTGAAACTCTCAAGAAAGGCATACGCACGGGAAGCCATTCACGTAGTTGAGGAATGCTGTGCGGTATTTAGCAAGGAACCATCAGCGACATTGATATAACTCACGATCACTGGCATTGAATCCTTCAGGAGGAGAGCCGATTGGGCAAGTGTCGTATTCGCAGGCAATGGTGAGGTTGCTTTGAGGCGGGAATGGGACGGTGGCAGATGAACCCGTCCCAGATTCATTCTCAGCGGGAGCAGACAGAAGAACCTGGTGAAAGAATGAGCCGCCAGGGTATCAGTTCCGCACCCTTCAACTTCCACATGGGCGCGACAAGACGAACGCACGCACCTCATAGCCCGCCTTCTTCAATGCCGTATTCTGAGCGCGGATCTGCGCGACTGCCCACCCGTCATCGTTGGTGAGCAGGATCTTTGTCGCAGTTGCAATGGTCACAAAGGTCAAAAGAGAGGCCGCCAACAGATTCTGGGAACGCATTTTTAGAGAGTAGATGCGGGGAGCAAGTTGGAAGTTCAAAGTTGCGCACTAGCGCAGGTGTTCTCCAAGTGTTCTATATCACGTTATGGTCGTATTACATAGTGTGACTTGGTTGCGGCATAACTGCATCAGACTGCATCCCGACATCGCATGGCTCGGGGTATTTTTGGGCACGAACGTGCAGTGGACGGATGCTAAACATCTGGACTGACACTGTCGGAGTGGAGGGGAACAACAGAGCGCGGCGTCCCGATCGACGCGCCCATGTCTCTATCACGCGAGTTTTTACAACCGCGTGTACGCAGCTACATATAGCCCCTATGTTCGGCGATTCTGTGGACTTGGTTGTTTCCTCGGTTTTTTGCAGGCCGACCTTGGGCCGACCGGTCGTAGAATCTCCTTTGTTCTAGCCTTTCCATACATAATTATCCCCGAATTTTGCTTCAAGCAATTCAAGCAAAGAACCCACAGGATGTCGGACTGGAGCTCCTTGGAGGCAACATTTACACCCGGGGCAACATTAATATTATGCCCTTGCGAGACTTAAAGAACGAAGTGAGCATTGCCGCTGCGTTGTAACTTGTGGGTCGATGTATGATGCATGCAAAGTGTACCTGTGGCAATTTGGTCGCTGCAGTGTGTCCGCATGCCACCTGCCGCCCTGGGCCACACATCCGAGCGGCGATTGACGGATCATGTTGATCTGCAGTCGAAAAATTTGTGGGTCCGCAGGGATCCGCGGTAAATTCATGTATGGAAGTGGGTAATATACAAAGATAGTGGAGAGCCGAAAGAGACAAATGAATACCAGTAAAAGAATGTTCAAGTGGACATGCGATAGCGAGAGCGAGTAGTGTAATAAGAATGCCAAACAAGGAGATGGGACAGCAGGCCGAGACCGCGATATCAGTTCAGAGAGGGGGTTTTTTTCACAGAGGGGCGTCTTTCGCAGGCTCCTCGTCATGGGGCCCGGGTTTGATATAACCTCCATCGGGGAAGTCTTCAGGATGATAAGCAGGCGGTGGGGGACCCATGGCGCTGTTGCTGCTACCGCTCGTATCTCGTCTGGCGTCTCGCGCTGCTTGCGCTTCCGCAAACTTGCTCTGTCCCGGCCACCGAGGGGACGATGCTGCGGACGACAGGGGATTGGGACTCGACGGTTCCGATCTGCCGTTTGGGGTGAGTGGTGTGTTTGGCTCCTCGAAGACCCACGCCCCGTCTTGCCGGCGTCGCGCTACGCGCATGTTGGCACCCGGTGTGTGATCTGCACATCCCCGGTAAGCACGCGCGCAGGGAGGAGCATAATTTCGACAGAAGACTCACTGCTAAAGGGGGTGACACGGGCGGCAGGATGCCGTGCGTCCAGCAGGGTCGATGCCCTCCCAGCACGCAGGTGCTTCTCCTCCGTACTTTGCGACCCCTGCTCTCTCCGCGCCCGGCGTGTACGCACAATAAAGTACGTGACCACCCCAATTATCAACAGCGCCACCACACCCAGCGTCACGCCTAGTGCTACTGCGTGCCCGCCAGGCGACGTCGGCGATGGGAAGCTGGATGATGTTGCAGCGGGCGCGGAGGTTGCTACAGGCCCGCCCTGCTGCGTTAATCCCATGGTTGCCATTGGTGCTCGCTTTGTGACCTGCGTGAATACCCTCTCGTCAGTCCACCGTGCGCAGATCAGGACAGCGAAAATGATGACGGACCCTACGATGCTCGGGGTTGGAGATGGGATGAAAGTCAAACCGGAGAGTGGGCTAAAAGAGCGGAAGTCTGGCACTTCAGTTGGTGAGTGTCGAGAGGGCGACGAGGCGGCCGTGCAGAGGGAAGGGAATAATGTAAAAGAAGGGAAGGCCAGCAGCGAGTTTGAGAAGCACACAACGTTAGTGGCTCCATCAAATGAGCTTCTAGCCATATTCGGGGGTGACCAAATCCAAACAAAGCTTAGAGGCTTCTCTGTGGACGCCGATCTGTTTTCCTTGGGACCTGGTGCACTCCGATGCCCGTCTCTGATAGTCGACGCGTAATACGGTATTACTATCATACAATCCAGCGGTTTGAGGGAGAAATAACGGGCTGAGCATCGCATCTTGTTCGCTTCGGAACAAGTGCCCCGCGAGAAGAAGCAAAAAATACATGGGCCGTTGCCTGCCGCATGCGACGGCCGCACGATGCGGCTGCTGAGTCCTCTCCTACTACTCCCACCTCTGCAATCAACCTTGTCAACTTGCTCCGACGCTGAGATGATCTATATGCCATCCGCTCTGCAATATCCGTCGGGAAGATGTAGCCAAGGCGGTGCCAGGGTCCCGCTCAAACCCACTGGCGCTCAGGACTCGTGACATTCACGCATTGATGCGCCCAATTTGAACCGTTAATAAATAACTACCATGGGCATAGCCTACGTGCCTTTTTATCATTGACTCGACCAGACTCGACCCTGAGGCTGTTCAGGGAATATATGGATCGCCGGCGGTGTTTACGCCTCGCTGAGCCAAAGACCATCCTTAAAAGTTGGATTGGTCGACTGATTACTTTACATCTGGCCTCCCCATTATGGCGACCACTCACGACCTCCTCATTGTCACTGATGCCACAATGAGCATGGGCAGCTGTAAGACTTTTCGGCTTCTTCCGTGCGTACATTCTAAATTCCCATCGTGTGCGTTTCGTTCGCAGATCTCGACGCGCTGCAAAAGTCAATCCCCGAAATCCTCACGCTCACCAAGCTATCCGGGGTCTTCTCGCGCATCGGGGTCCTCGCGTATAAGGACTACACCTACGAGCACGAAGAGGTCGTGCTCTGGTCGGGATGGAACAACCCGGACCTCGACAACTTCGTGAAGAAGATCACCAAAGGCCACGGCGGCGATTTCCCTGAGGCTGCCAAGACCGCTATGATCCACGTTTTGGAGCAAGTAGACGAGCGCGCTAACACGCTGGTGCTCTGGTACACGGACGCGCCCCCTCATCACCCATCCACTGCTAGCCACCACGAGTACCCGAATGACGTTCGAGAGATGCAGGCGTTTCCGGCCCCTGGGGCGCTCGACTGGGTCAAGCTCTGCCAGTCGGCACAGCGCAAGAACTGCGCTGTATTCTGCTTCACTCCCAACACCATCTCAAACTCCGATACGTCCTTCTACGTGCTTCTATCCGCTCTCACAGGTGGCCTGTGTATCAACACCAAGAAGACGTCTGGTGACTACAGCACTGTCATCTCGCGTGTGACGCTCGGGGTTATGCTTCAGTGGATGGGGCAATCTTCGGATATGAATGAGGTATTGCAGCAATCGGCGGCGGCATACAGACAGTATTCGGAATCGCCAATCGCAGCTGAGCTCGTCGACGAGGGCCGAGGCTCATTGGGCTACTTACCGCCTTCGTTCGACGACAAAGCCGCGAAAACAGGGCATCCACTCCGTCCTCTCCCTCTCGGCCCTCTGACAGCTTCTGTGATTCCTCGAGGGTCTTTGTCCGAGACATCATTCACATTTGGCAAGCGCTTTGCCGACCCGGCGGATAAGGCCTATAAAGATCTCGTCTACACATCGCTGGCGGAGATCATCCAGCACAACGTCTTCTCGCTTACTTACAACCCCATCTTCGGAAAGCTGTGGCGCGCCGTTTGTAAAAACGAGGATGAAAGGAAGAACTTGCTGTTAAATGCTTTTAGTATTAGCGTCTCCAAGGTCACACATGCGAAGGAGAAAGAGACATTGAATCAGTGGCTGGAGGACAGCTTTGACGCTACGGAGGAGATTGAGCAGATCATCTCCCGTGCGGAGCCTGGGGGCGCAATGGTGTATCTCGACCTCGACGCGAACGTCGACTTGACCCGGACGGAACTCCTCGAAGTGTCAAAGAGCTGCTATGCGCCCGTCTTGAAAAAGGTTGCAACATTATTCACGCGTCTGAAGGTACACTCCCTCAATCACTCAAAGGTACCTCTGCTCACAAGTTTGCTTCACAGCTCGTTGAGCCCGGCGTGACACTAACCGCAACGCAGCGCGCCATCCCCCTCTCGCTCTCTCCTGCGCAGTTCTTCCGGGTCCTCCCCCACCTCGTAGTTCCGGGCACCATATACCCCTTCCGAGCAGCTGCGATGACTGCGATTCTCTCCCTCATCACCGCTGTCCCGTTCCTGCGTGAGAGGGCCACAGAGTTCCTCGCCCCGCTGAAAGGCACGTGGCTCAACCTAGAGGTTCCGGAGAACGTCAGCTACGACTGTGCGCGCTTCCTGCTCTCGGCGCCACAGGGGACGGTGCTGGACGAGCGGGAGAAAGAGGTGTATAAGGCGATGCGAAGGTACAGGCTGATCGAGCTGAACTCCGAGTCTGTGGTCAGTGCTCAGGTGCCTTGGACGCCGCATAAAACAACCGAGGTGGGAGATAGGAAGGTGAAGTGCCAAAAGTGCAATATTGCGTAAGTCGGGATGTCCAGTGCTGCGATTTTGGTGGCTCATGATCTTGATGCTCTGTAGGCGCAGCGTTACCTTGATGAGCGGGGAACAACCCGGTGTATGTGGCCTTTGTATCGTAAACGAGTTTGCGCAGAGTGTCCCGACGGATTATCCAGAAAAGGAAGAGGTCAGTAATTCAAATTTGTATTGGAGTCTTGCGATTGCTGATCAAACGTTTACAATATGCTAAGATGGCAAGTTCGTGGGTCGAATGCTCAGCGCCTCACTGTCACGCCCAATACGTCGTTGAAAATCCCCGCCTCCTCAATGTATGTTCTTCAACTTCAACATTCTATATTTTCTTTGTCAACAGCACGACTGATATAATCATCCGCTGAAGATTCGGCCGAGGTGTCACTACTGTCGCAATTCCCTTCCCTGCCCCTATCTCGAGTGCACGCGCTGCACGAACCGCATCATCGTCCCCGAGCCCTACCGTGCTGCATGCAAAACACTATCAAGCGGTCTCTCAACAAAATGTCGCGAATAGTTTTAATACGCCTTAAGGCTTTATATATAAAACGGGCAGGTGTCGACTCGCTTGCGCCTTTTGTGGGCTCTACGGTAAAGGCACTACACAGTGTTGCGCCGGTCGGCGGTGAAGATGCCATTTATAGGAGCGAGAGTTGTTTCCACATCAACTTCCTGCGAGAGGACTATATTCTTGACGGAAGCTTCACGAATTCCTTCTAAAGTGTACTAAAGCTCTCGATTTATATTAAAGTCTACAACGCCCTCCATCATTAGGGGTAATAATTCGGTTTAAGCCCGTCTAGTTCAAGAGACCCACACTATAGCGTGTCTTACTTACTTTTTTTAATCGACTACATCGGGGGAATAGTAGACAAGTTGTGAAATCGAGTGGTCTAACAGGGAGATACGTGGAAACAACTGTCGCTTCTATAACTGGAATCTTCACCGCCGACCTCGCAACACCACGTAATGCCTTTACAGTAGCGACTGTGCTGAGCCCGCAAAAGATGCAAGCGAGTCGACACCGTGCCTGTTTTATATAAAAAGCCTTAAGGCGTATTAAAACTATTCGCGACATTTTGTTGAGAGACCACCTCTTAATGTTTTCGACCATGTCCTCGTGCTTTGTTGTCAGTTTGCGACATGATCATCAGCCTTAGCATTAGTAGTTTCAGTAGGAGCGGTAGGTATAGGCGTGGGAGTAGTTTATAGGGTGGCACGAGTGCGCGGTACACGAGCATATAGAATGAGAGGCGCCAGGGGAACGGTGTTTGCATCGTTTTCACGACAGGTGTCCCCGTAAGCTACACCAATGTCGGCACACTGATTCCCGGGAAGGCTAATCTTGACATACCCGCTCTTAATACTCATTTTTCGCATGGAAGAGGTGGTCCTGCGGCGTAACTCCTGTGCGGCAGTTGGAGGGTTACGGTAGGTGTCGTCCTTGGGGGCGCGTTAGGCTTGTGGCTTTGACTACTTGTCCTCCGTGAGCTAGCGGGAGTGTCGTGTGGGAAAGTACACGGGCGAAACGTTTTGGCGTGCTCTATGTGGTGCGTATCTTGGTCGGCACCAGGCGGTCGCGTCCAAGATCGGGTGGATCGCACCGCCGCGCCCCTAACACGGCTCGCTACCAAAACTGTCGGCCGAATGCTGCCGTTTTGCCTGTACAGTTAACGTACTCCAACTCCTCGGCGGGACCGAGTCTAAAAGGCATGACGCAAATTACTCTGGGGTACCAGTCGCAGGTTTTACGTTACCCAACGCCCGCTGTATGGGTAAGGTCGTCTGTAGGGAGTAGCTGGGAGACGAACGTGGGGCTAGCCGGTGTGCGACCCTGATTAAAGGGCGCCCCGTAGAGGAGCTTTGTTTCTGACGTCGACGGTTCTAGGTGCACCGGCGGAAGGTGGGACGCAAGGTGAACCGGGTCGTGAGAAAGTCCTAGCGCCTGGAAGAAGGGCAGGTCGTACTCGCAAGAGTCGCGGAGCAGTGAGCCTGCGCGCAGTTTGTGGCTCTTTAGTACCCGGACTTACTAGAACTTCCGGCTAAAGGGTCGCTTATCTAGTCGGCGTCCTAGTTCGGGGTCGGTGACCTGCGATAAGACGAGCAAGTTACGGAACGTCCACCAAAGAACTCGATAGCAGCAGCTACTTCTTGCAACCCCTAAAAGCGTGCGTCTCGTGTCTATGACCGGTAGAAGGCCCC